>CAUYON010188806.1:0-27131 GCA_963573935.1 Arctocebus calabarensis | reverse complement strand
AAATGTAGAATACCAGTGTCTACATATAGTGATTATGAAAATGCCATGAAGGCTATGTTAAACAGTTCGATGAAAATATTTCAGATTGTATATGAAGTCAGCACATTGTGCCCCATGATTGCACTAATGTACACAATTATGATTTAATAAAAAATTTTTAAAAGACATTAGATATGGAGGTCAACAAGACACTATAGAATTTTCTTTTATTGTTAGATGATGAAATATATAAATCACTTCGCTAGTGCATAGAGCTTGCCTTAAGCAAAAAGTAAATGAACATTTGCTATCAATTGATCAAGGAAAGCAGAAAGCTGATGAATACTCCTTGGGATAGTGAGAATGCTACAGCTTTAATTAGATGGTAAGAAAGACTCACCCCGATACCCTAAAGTAGTCATGTATATGAATTTGAAACATATATATGTTGACAGGAATGTGCATGAAGCATTTATAGTGCGTGCGTGTGTGTGTGTGTGTGTGTGTGTGTTTGGAAAGTATTCTGCTAGAGAAACTGGAAACATTCATATGGTTCCATTATGAATTTTTTAAGCTGGTATTACTTGCTTACATGCATTTTGTACTCTGTTATAAATTTTTTTTCTATATAAATAAATATCTCATTACTGACTCTCTCCATTAGAATCTAGCAGACCATGGAATAGGGTTTGGAAGATCAAGCAAGAGCAAAACATTGCTTCGGCTTTGAGCTTAAAGAACTTATGGAAAAATAAAATTGTACATAACAGTTTGGAAAACTATAGAATCTTTTCTAGTCAAACACAGCTCTAAAAAAGAAAGCAAATTACTCATAACGGTGAAGAATCAATCAGTTTCTATTTCCACCTACTTCTTTGTTCACCTTTTCAGTATTTCTAACTTTTGCATTTTTTTCCAATCAGCCATCTTGAAAAGAGTATACTTTTTTCAGATATAAAAATGACTCTAGGACAAAGTATCTTGAGATTTAAATCTACTGAGATGAACAGTGAATGCACAATCCCTTCTTTAAGTAAATAACTTCTGAGGATAATGTCACTGGGAGTATTACAGAATTCCAAAGCCCCATCCCAGATCCCATTATATCAATGAATCAAGTGTATATTTCGTTAAGGAGGCAAATGATGGCCAATGACAAACATGGGATGTGCACATTGTTGACTTCAGTTAAAAGCATTCTTTTAAATCTTTATTTAAATTGCACAAACTGTAAGCAGCTTTCACATAAGGTTGTCAGAAAGTCCATGTGCCCAGAGTCCAAAAGTCAAACGTACCTCCCCAAAGGAACATGAAAGAGTTATGTTTTTGCCCAGGATTTAAAAGTAAATAAGAAGTGTAGCAACACAAATTTTGCAGCACAAGTTTTATTGCTGGGTTTAACAACTGGCAAAAGCCCAGGAACCAGTGCAAGAGCCTGGCACAGCAGGACCGGTCAGCTTTGATTGGCAGAAGGCGCAGTTTGAGAGGCACAGCAAAGCAACACAAAAGCATGCTTGTGCTCCCTGTGCTGAAAGCCCCAGAAAATAGACAGTGCAAGGGCCCCTGAGCCCCTACATGGCAGAAACCATCACAGTTTCTGCAGCATAAATGAAAACATATCAGTACTGTATTCCCAAGTATCTGTACTTGGGAAAACACAAAAGAAAGTTTCAAAGAACTTAGAGTTTAAACTTGAGGAAAAATTAATTCACTCAAGTGATTTGATTCTATACAGTGTTTGTATTTCTCACTATAGGCAGCTGACTTTAGGTGGCCACATTTCAAAGTCAAGGATATTTTCCACATACTCTGCATGATTTCTAAAGTTAAGTGTGTTTAAATGTGACCTTACATAAAGGAGTTTACTTTCAAGGACAAGTAATCATTCTTAAAATCTAGCCAGTAGGAGGATCTAGCCCCTGGAGGTGGGGGCAGCGAGGCATCGCTGTAGCGACAGTTGGTTTCAGAGGAGGAATGTGGCTTGGAGACAAAGGATCAAGCCTACACAGAGATCAGTGCTGGCCGGACAGTAGCACAGCCAGATAGCCCACACCTCCTGATGAGATGCATTACCAAGTGGGTGGCACCACTAAAAGGTATCCACGCTAAAACTATTCAAGCTAAATCCAATCACACTGAAGACTGAACTTCTGATTTATTGAAAAATATTATAGAAGATCAAGGTAGAGCACCACCACCAGGAAACCACCACATTCAAAAAGCATGGCGTGGGTAGATGCAGTGGCTCACGCCTGTAATCCTAACACTCTGGGAGACTGAGACGAGTGGATTGCTTGAGTTCAGGAGTTCGAGACCAGCCTGAACAAGAATGAGACCCCATCTCTACTAAAATAAAAAACTAGCCAGGCGTGCTGGTGCACACCTGTAGTCCCACAGGAGGCGGAGGGAAGAGGATTGCTGGAGCCTAAGAGTTTGAGTTCGCTGTGAATTATGACACCACGGCACTCCACCCAGGGTAACACAGTGAGACTCTATCCCCAAACAATAGCAATAATAAAAAATAAGTAAACAAAATTAAATTTCTAAAAAAATAATGTTTTAAAGCAAATATGATGTGGTCAGAGTATATGGGATTTCAAACACATGTGACTTCCTTGACTATTTTTTTCTGAGCCCATTATTTACATAATGAAATTTTTAAAAAGTATTTTTCAGGGTAATCATGCATAATGACTATAATTAATACTACTATTATTGCAAAAT
Source organism: Arctocebus calabarensis (assembly GCA_963573935.1). Lineage (NCBI taxonomy): Eukaryota > Metazoa > Chordata > Mammalia > Primates > Lorisidae > Arctocebus > Arctocebus calabarensis. Next base: position 24,428 of record CAUYON010188806.1, on the reverse strand, counting down.
TTGTGTAAGGATTTTTCCTTTGGACCTCATCAGAATGCTTTTTACATAACATATCAATGGGGCATCGCCTGTGGCTCAAAGGAGTAGGGTGCCAGCTATATATACTATATACCGGAGGTAGCAGGTTCAAACCCAGCCGCAGCCCCGCCCCCAAAAAAGTCTATTTTTTTCGGATAGCAAATGTGAGTCTTTTTCCAGACAAAAGTGGAACTTGAGGCTTACACTTAGCTGCATTTACCTTATGTACTCACGTGACAGTAGGTCACAGCAGGCTCAGGGAAAGGAAATGAGCTAGCCCAGGTGAGCAGCTGGAGGGTGGCAATGTCTCCAGTGCAGCACTGGAGACAACCTGAAGGGCACAGCATCTTGAGCTTAAAAGTGCCACAACCATTCAGCTGGAAAAAATAGAGTAGACACACCAATTTTCAGAGTTTGTGTCGAAGCAACCAGAATCCGTGTGATAGGGAGTGATTATTGGATGGAAATTTCAAACTATGTGCCTTGTGCCAAAATATGTTTCCACAATTTCTGCATGTTTATAATACTGGGTGAGGAGAAATAAAAGTTGATAAGAAGTTGGGAAACACCAAGACATACCTGATGGAGTGCCAGCTCTGGCATGGACCGAGGAAGCACAGAGTGAGTTGGATCAGGTCACACAGACCACTTCGCCAGAACCAGGGCCCAACACCTCTCTGCCCATCTCCTGTAATTGAGCGTCTGTGGCATTAGTAAATAGAGTGCTGGGCTTAGCTACTAGAGTCTTATTTGTAGGAAAGGGAAGCAGCAGCCATGAAAACTGCCAGCCCATTAAATTCAACGTCTGTTGGAGAGGTCTGCCTTCGTGTGATGCCTGTGCTCACACGCGCACACACACATCCACATACACACACGCAAGGATGTGCAGAGATCACTCTGGTAACATGGGAAGGAACAATGTCATGGGATCTAGAAAGCAGTGTGGTTGGGCAGATCCTGATGGCGATGGCATAAAACAATATAATAATGATCAACCACCTTCACTCTCAACTGAGAAATTATATGTGAGATTATAACTCCTTTCTTTCTTTCCAGTTCCCCTTCTTCACTTCCCCATTTAGCTTCTGAACATTACTCACTCTGATTTGATATAGATGTAGTTATTTACTCAACAAATGTTTACCAAGTTCCTACCATGGGCCAGGAATTGGGGATTTGGTAGTGAAGAAAAAGACCCTCTCTGCCCTCCAGAAAATTATCTTCTAGTTAAGGAGACAAGCATGATTTAGTTATTTAATATAACTTCAGAGAGTGATACAAACTATGGAGGGAAAAAAAGGGATCAGTGTATCTGAAATAAGCTGAAGGCTGCTTAATATAGGAGAGGGTTGGGGCAAGGCTGCCTAAGGAAGGGATGTCCAAGGAGGGATGTGAATGATAAGGAATCATCTCAGCGAAGGCCTCAGAAGGGGAATTCTGAGCAAGTGAGCAGAAAACTTTCTGAGGACAACTTGCCAGGTTGTAGAAACAGATTTGATGGACTATTTATAGTTAATAACGATATGAGTGATAGGATAAGAAGATCCAGAGAGTCTCCTCGGCTATAGACAGTTTAGATTTTATTCTGCATGTGATATGTAACCATCAGAGATTAGGTTAGGTTAAAATGACTACTCCATGGAAAATAGACTTTAGTAGAGCAAGGATAAACAGAAAGGGGATATGGTCAGAAGAGAGAGCACGGTAAGGAGAAAGCACAGTTGAGAAGATGTTGAGAAGACTGTGTTTGGGGTATATTTAATGTAGGATGGACAGGATTTGCCTGCCAATTCAATTTAAAGAAATGGTGAGAGAAAAAGAAAAAAAATTAAAGATGACTCCAAGTTTTCTGCATTTTATTTATAAATTATCCAAACAGGAATGTGATAAGAATGTCACTGGTATAGAATAAATGTCAGATGTCATTAGTGATGGAAATAAATGTGAACTTGATGAATGAAAGGAAGGATGATAATTTTCTCCCTGCTTCCTTCTATAAATAGCTGATATAAAGGATGGCTTTTTCTGCATTATTTGTTTTTTTAATGAGCAAGGTACCCCCCAGACATTGCTATGTAGAAGTGTATGGAAGTATTCCTCATTCCTTTAAACAACTAAGCAGAATTTTTTTTGTATGGCTATAATATAGTCAATGATGGACATTGTAGGTTTTTTCCAGGAATCTAATACAATAGTTTCTGCTCTATCCCTAACCCACATGTGTATTAGATCACATAAAAATGAACAAAACTGTCCAAACAAAAGTGAATCAAATAGCCATATAAATGTATTTTGACATTTTTTGCCAGTGAATCTTTGAAGTATATTCTTAGAAGTGAGATTTAGCTAAGAGCCCAAGGTAAAAAGCAATAATCATTTGAAATTCATAGGGTATGTTCTTAGGTAAGTGGGGGCAGACATCTTGAAATACAAGGCTATGGAAGGAAATGTGAGCCCAGAGGAACAGAAACTCAGAATACCTTGCACTTCACACAATAATATAAAGCAGTCTCCCTACTTATGGCCCTGAACATTGTCCATAAAAGGGGAGTGAATTTAAAAGAAATAATTAGAAATTCAGTTTACTTTTTATTCTGTTTATAAAAGTAGATTTTGCTTATTGTATCAATCCTGAAGAGCACTAAAACCTATTTTTAAAAATAGCAAATCACTAATAGTATCACCAGCCAAAAGGACCATTGCTAATACTAATATTCCAGTATTTTTTTCTTGAGTACATATATTTTGATATATGCAAGATATTTTTCCTTACAATTTTTATTCTGTTTTTCTCATGTGTTATAACAGATCTGAGGTATTACAGTCTTTTCTAAATATCATCAAATTGTCTTAAATGATTCTCCAACCCCAGAGGAGATTGATTATACAACTGCAATGCACTTAACCCTAAGGAAAAAAATTTTAAAGTCAATATTTAATTACCACCTTCCATTAGAGAAATTTCTATTAGGGAAGCCACAGAGAGGATAGTGGTAGTTAGTAGATAACCACTAAGATTTATTATGAGAGAAATGATGGTCCCAAGACTTTATACTGCCTGCGTCCAATCAGAGATTGTTCATTCCCTTCCAGGCTACATAATACTGATACCCAATTGTATAACTTTAAACAACTTGAGGCAATAGCAATTTTGTCTTCAGCATATGCTCTTTCCGAGAGGGATGACTAAGAACTGAGATAACCAGAAATTCACACGGAGATAAAACTTATGGCATAGGCATTGGAGTTGGGAGTCACAGTGAAGATAAAAGCAAGGGAAGGGATTAAGTTGGAAAAGGGTTTGAAAGTAAGCATTTCTGGCGGAAATAATACAAGCAAAAGTGTGGCCCTGGGAATGCCTGTGGTACATTTCAGAGACCAATCTGCTTATAGCAGAAAGTATATTTTGTGAAGATTTAAAAGACAACTTTTATAAGTATTATTAGATCAATGATAAAAGTTAGGGTAACAATCAAATCGGATTTCCAACTTGAAGCAAGTTATTGTAAGTTGTCAAGCCAAAGAAAGATATCATGGAAACCATGTTTTGGAAAAATTAATCTAGCAAAAGTATATAGTGTGGTTTAAATTGTGGGTACGTAAAATCTGAGAAAAAAGTTACATGAGTGAGTTGAGGGCTGTGACCAGGACACTGCAGGCTAGTTAAATAAGAGACATCAAAGAAGAGGAAAAGGCAAAGATGTATTCCTTAGTGACTGGGAAAAATTCTACCATCAAGTGAAAAGAGAGATGAAGAGGTGAAAAGATCTGGATAAGAGGGATGTTTAACTTGGGATGTCCAGTTTGAGCTGATAGTGGGGCATGTATGGGAAAATATTCTATAGGATCTGGGAAGATGAACTTGGAACTAGCGTGTACAGTGAAATCTGTTGATAAAGTAATGTAAAGGGTTTCATGAGTGGTGCATAGAATCCCACTTCTTAATTATATAGATACTCCTTAACTATATCAATATTAGACAGATACTTGTTAACTATATAAGGCACTTCTTAACTATAGAGATAAAATTCAAAGTATGTCAAATTCAATTCAAGATAATTAGGGAATGTCTGATGTCCTTCCCTATGTTGGGAATTATTTGTATATTAAAAAAATAGGACAGATTATTTGCACATCATGGAAAATAATCATTGTGATTCCATCGCCACAATTTGATAATACATTTCATTTTTAACATAACTATTAGCAAACCTAGTCTAAAAATGCTATTACACTTAACATTGAACATTGCAGTAAATCCATTTATAAAAAATTCTCTGCCATCACCTTTGCTAAAACTGAACAATATTACTCAGCCTCCAATATCTGCAATATGATCAAGTTCCATTGTGTCTATTCCAGTTCTCTTACATAGTTGTGTATGGCGTTTCTGCTATATCCATAACCCATATGTGTATAAGATCACATAACAATGAACAAAACTGTCCAAACAAAAAGTGAATCAAAAGGACATTATTATAACAGCTTAATCGCCTGGTGTTAGCTTCACATGGCAAGTCAGCTGCCTTTCCAGAATTCTTTTCCTGGGGTATCAAATTCCTGACTTTCTTTCATCCTGTGCCATGATCCTAAAGTTCTTACCATGTTTTTGTTAACATTTTTGTGCATAATATCAATAAAAGCCAACATGTCAGAAATGAGAATTTTTAATGGTTCATTAGTTGGTTAATCTTAGTTAGAATCGTTTCAGCTGCAAATAATAAAGAGAAAATCTTGATTTCAGCTAGTTCTGAGAAAGATGTGTATTGGTTCCCATATCTAAAAATCCAGAGGAAGGCATAAAAGCAATAACTCTAGTCCTGTTTCTATGAAATTCCCTTCACTAAATCCTCTATTGTATATTAATTTCATCCTTAGATTGGTTTCCACATGGTAGAAAAATAGATGCAGCAGTTCTGGGCTTTTTATCTGAAATTCCATTTGACAAGATGAAGAGAAAATGTCCCTTTCAGTGGTTCTTTCTTCAGAGCTAGGACATTTCCTTACTAGAAGCCATTAGTAACCTTCTCTCCCTGGTGGCTCATCGACCCAAACTACTAGGTCAGTGACACCAATCAGTAGAATGGGAGAAAAGGTCATTTTTCCCTGAAACCCATGAGTTGAGAGAGGAAGAGGGTATAGTTATTTAAAAAAAAAAAAAAAAAGGAGTTAGAAAAAAAGAAAAAGAAAAAAAAGGAGTTGGTGCAAAAGGAAAGGGAGACTTTTAGAGAACAGTAAAGTCTGGACACTGCACAGAACAACAGGCTCTGGCACTTGACATCATTTTTGTTTTTGTAAGTGGGGAATTTGGGGTTGGAGTAATGGAGGGAAAAAATACCTGTTGGAGAGCCCTTTTAGTTACCCACCCTCACATTCGCCTTACTTTTTTGCTTGAGACATTTCCCCCCACCATTTCTTAAGCTTGTTGGAAGTTATCTTCATTTAAGTAACAATCCTGCGAGGTAAATATCCCTCACTCATTTTATTCATTAGAAAACTGAGGCCCAGAGAAGTTAAATTTCATAAAGTTATCAGACTAATAATTGATGGAGTCACAATTCAAATGATGCCTATCTTATTCCAAAAGCCATGTTATTTTCAGTATATGAAATGGTTTCTCAATTCCAAACGCCCACTGATTTTGTTTTATTAATAAACATTATTTTTAAAGCCACTGTAGGTTCACAGTAAAATTGAGCCAAAAGTGCAGAGAGTTCTAATATACCCCCAGCTTTATACACCTACTATATACCATACCGTTAACATCCCACAACACAGTGGCACATTCATTACAGTTGGTGAATCCATGTTAACATCATTATCACCAAAGAGTATTGTTACACTGGAGTTGTTCTTGGTGTTATTCATTCTAGGAGTTTGGCTAAATGTAAAATGACCTGTATCCACTGTTACAGCATCTTTCAGATTACTTTCTTCCCTGAACATTCTCTGTTTTCTGACTACTTAGCCCTCCCACCCCTCTAGCCCTGGACAACCACTGATATTTTCACTGGGTCCACAGTTTTGCCTCTTCCAAAAGTCATATAGTTGGAATCACACAAGGTGTAAGCTTTTCAGTTCCTGCATATCTTTTCATTGGGTGACAGCTCATTTAGTGATGAGTCGTATTCCACTGTCTGGAGGTACCACCAATTATTTATCCATTGACCTACTCAAGAACGTCTTTGTTGCTTCCCAGATTTGGCAATTGTAAATAAAGTTGCTATAAACATCCATGTGCAGTTTTTTATGTGGATCTAAGTTTTCAAAGCCACCATAATTTTCAGTCACTTTCAACCCCAATCTAAGGAATTTGTTGATCCTTTAGAACTACAATAGTGGTCACAAAGATTTACTGCAGCCTTGCCTGAGTGGAGTTTCCCAGGGCTATAGAGAATTCCCTAAATACAAAATAAAATGTTTGAAATATAGATTTGAAGCTAATATTTTATGATAAAATGTGCATAAAGTCTATACAAATGTTTAATCTGGACTACTTGATACAAATGAAACTCCAAAAACATTTTATAAATGCAATGTGAATAATGTTACTAATAAAAATTATTTTTCATTTTTCTTCAGTTGATAGAAATGAAAGTATCAACACCAAATGAAAATGACACAGGGGAATTATTTCCTGGGAATTACATATCTGTACATGATTCATTTTTGGCACATATTTTAGATTGAATTAAAAAAAAAAAAAAAAAGGAAAAGGCCAGGGAAGCAAATCCATTATCCTCATAGCCTTAGGTCCTGTCCTCCTATGACATAGGAGCCTTGACATACCCTTTCAACAGTCACTTAGAATGTCAATAGTAGACTTAGAAATACAAGTAATTCCAAATCATAAATTCCACTGAGGGCTTAATGTCCAAGATAAGTCAAAACAGTAATTTTAAAATAAGGACACAAAAAGTAAATTCTATTTTCAGTGCAATTTTAGGAATTTAATTAGAATCAGATGAATTTATATTGAACATGTATATGAATTCTTATTGATAAGAGTTTGTGTGACATTTAGATCATTCTTTCTATTATGACTAGTAGAGATGGGGCTAAGAATGTTCTGTAGGAAAAGAAGTATCTGCACAAACCCTAAGGAGTGATAATTTCAAAGTCGCTGTTTACAATGGGTAGCCTTGCCAACTGACTGAAGGGACCCTAGATATGAAAGCTGGGTCTGGGGGAAGAGTGAGAAAGGAAGAAAGGATACTAATGGTACCCTAATTAATAACAACGTGAGACACAAACTGCACAATGACTAACGAACTGGTAAGCAAAAATGGTTTGCTTTCTCCTTATGGACTTAAAGCAGAGATCAGTTACGTAACTCTAATGCCTGAAAGGACCTGCCAGATAACAAAGCAGAAACTTGGGAAAACTGGGAAGTCGGAGGAGGCAACCCTGACTCAGTTTCTGCTGATCATTGGTCTGCAGAAATAAAAACACAGTGTTTTGAGGGGGGAGCATCAGGAATAATCACATTTTATTTGCAATCTCCTGATTTTGAAAATGCTATGGGGTCAATTAGCTGGACTTCATGCCAGATCTAACTCACATGGCATCATTTTACAAGCCCTTGTGTATTCTCCACTTCCTACCTAAAATTAATGACTCCTTTCATAAGACAGTCAGAAGCAAACCAGTCGGGAAGAGCACAGCGATGAGACCTTTTTCTTTTTAATCACAGTACAATTGGTGTTCAATGACTTGAAAATACTTGGAGTATACAATTTGTCAAGTTGTGTGGGTGTACACACCAATGAAACCATTATCACAACCAAGATATAGTGAAAATACCCATGAATCTCAAGTTTTTTCATGTTTTGAAATCTCATTCTCTGATCCCTATCTCCCTCTCCTTACCCCTGTTTCCCAACCACCACTCACCTGCTTTCAGTTATTTTCCCAAATTTTCTATAAATAGAATAATATCAACGGTATATATATAATAGTTTTCTGGGGCTACGGTAACAAAGGACCCCAAATTGGGTGACCTAAAACAAAAGGAATTTATTCTCATAATGCTCTGGAGGCTAAAAGTCCGAAATCAAGGTGTCTTCAGACCCAGCTCCCTCTAAAGACTCTAGGGAAGCAGTCTTCCTTGCTTCTTCTAGCTTCCTTGCTTGCCAGCAATCCTTGGCATTTTTGGCTGGTGGCAGCAGAACTCTATTTACTGGCTCTGCCTTCACATACCTTTCTTCCTTCTATATCTTTTGTATCTTCAAACCTCCCTCTCCTTAAATAATCCCAGTCACTGGAGTTAGTGCCCACTCTAACCCAGTATCACCTCATTTTAACTTAATTACATCTGCAAAGACGCTACCTTGAAATGAAGTCATATTCACACAGAATGGCATTAGAACTTCAGCATATCTTTGGGGGGGACACAATTCAACCACAAAAATATTAACAATATTTTTAATTTTTGTTGGTTTCTATCATTTGACAATTATTTTATGGTTTATGTGTATTGTATGTATGTGCTGATAATTCATTCCCTTTCTAACAGACTAATATTCCGGTGTATGGAGGGATATACCACAATTTATCAATTCAGTTGTTAATGGATATTTGAGCAGCTTTCAGTTTTGGATTATTACAATAAAGTTGCTATGAACATTTGTATACAAGTGTATGTATTTGCATAAGCTTTCATTTCTCTTGGGTAAAGACCTAGAAGTGGAAAGGCTGAAACATACAACAGATGTATATTTAACTTTATAAGAAACTGTCCAACTATTTATCAAAGTAATTGTCCAACTTTACGTTGTCACCATGAGGTATATGAGAGTCCCATTTCCTCACCAACACTTACTATGGTCAATCTTTTGATTTTAGCCAGCCTAACATGAGCACAGTAGAATCTCATTGTGATTTGAATTCTCAATTCCCTAATGAATGATAATAAGTAACTTTTCATGTGATTGTTTTTCATTTGAATATCTTATTTGTAAAATCATCTTTTCAAATCTTTAGCTCATCTTTTGAGTTGCCTGTTTTCTTACAGGTTTTTTTTTTTTATATATATATATATAGTCTAGATACAAGTGATTTGTCATACATGTGCTGTACAAATATTTTTTCCAAAAATATCATGTTTATACCATAAACATATGCAATTTTTGTTTGTCAATTTAAAAATAATTTTTTAAAAAGTGATATTTCAGGAAAGACTAGAACAAACCTTTATTTTAGGGCTGACTAATTATTCTCACTACTGTGATTTTTCTGAGTACTCTTTCCCTCTGTCCTGTGCATTCTGATTTTTTACAGTCTGGCGGGTAGGATCAAGCTCTTTTCCTGGCACTGTGTGAATACCAGGTTTAATTACCTCTAATAATTTTTGGATGGCTCTTTCCTTGAACTCAAGTAGTTTCCTCACACACATGAACTAATTAGTAACTCTGATGGATACTTGAGGGGGCCCTCTGCAAATTTCCAAGATTCTCTTACAGTGTAGCTCTCTCCTTTCTCTTTGGCACACAGTCCTATAAACCTCAATCTCTCCAGACTCCCAGCAGCTTCTCCTCAAAGCAATGTATCTACTGTCTTTGCCTCAATTTCCCTTTTCTGAATCAAGACTTGGAAAGTCTCTCAGGCAATAAAACAAATAATAGCAAGGCAAATATCATGTCGCCCCTCTCTCTGGGATCACTACAGTTTATTGCCTGAAGTCTAGTGCCTTGAAACCATTATTTTATATATTTTACTTTTTCTTATTTTTATTGATCAGGAAGACAAATTCAATCTCTGTTATTCTACCTTGGTTGGAAGTAGAAATATAGTGAGAAGATATTGAAGGAAATACATTTGAAAATTTCATATAATTTCAAGAGAGAAAAATCCCCCAAATCTTCCTGTGCCCCTTCCCCTTCAGTGGGATCTAACATTCTAGCAGTCACTGTAGACTAATTTTCTTGCATCTCTAGTCCTCACCTTCACCCAGCAACCAGAATATCTCAGCCTTAGGGACATGTACTATTAGGAAAAGGGCCTAGGATACTGGACCGAGATCCTACTTGTCTATACAGGGATTGAATTGTTCTGAAAGTTCAGTAAATATTCACCCAGCACAGAAGTTTGGAATTCAGGATGCAAAATAAGGATTAGGACCTGTCATATCTCTTCAACTTTTTGAGTGTGTTTTTTTTTAATACTAGCTCTGGCCAGTATGCATGATTTTAAGGTGCAAATTCTTGTAAGAGGAGAACTTAGGAGGAACATATGCTAAAATCTCCCCTCTCCTAATATATTTTAGAGTAAGCAACCCTTAATTGCTTTACTTAACTTCTCCCATAATAGAATGAATTCTTACATACAGGCAGAAGAAGCTGTGGCAAAAGCCACAAGTTCCTAAAGTTAAACTCATGTGTTTAGTCTAAGGTCGCTGAAACTTCACATTTAGAGAGCAATGTTTCCTGGCTCTGTAAAACATGTTTATCCTTAGAGCAAAACAATTAAAGAAAAAGAATATGATTTGCATGGTATGTGGATTGATTTGCAATGCATTTCTAATGTAATGTTTCCAGAATGTACCATTGAATTGAAGGTCTAGTAAAAAAGTTAATGCTTGCAACTAACCAATTTCTCTGCCTTCTTCAAACTTCACTCTGACTTCCTTCGTAGAGGAAGTCTTTCTCTTTAAATAGAGATTCACTTTTATTTTTTCAGAAAGTTAATTCCTTTGGAAAAAAGCCAAATAGGAAAAGAAAATAAATAAAACTATACACTTACATTACCTTGACTCCAGTGATATCAGACATGTTGATAAACTTTATGAGAAAAGCATGAAGCCCTGATGCCAATACTTAAGCTTAAATGCTCTTATTCTACCTTTTTACATTAATAGAATTTAGTTCATATCCTTCAAACATATGCATATGACTTAAAATAAATTCTCATTTCATTAACCATTGCCACCACCAGCAACAAAAATCCCTATCAGAAATTCAGTATAATAGCTGCTGCCATTTTTTTCCTTCCTTCCAACAGTTTCATTTGTCTTCCTCTGAATGTGGGAGACAGGCATAGATGTCAAATAATAATCTGTAAGAGATACCTGAACTTTTCTACATGGAGCATGGTGTTTGATGTGCCAAAGAGCCCTATATCTCTTGAGTATCTTCTGTTCTGTCCTGATATTCTCTCCCAACCTGGGTAAGCCTTGATTTCCCAACCTCACTGAAACACAGATGCAATAATTAAGTAGTTTAAGATCCCCCAAACATGGAAGGGTAGCTAGCTTCTGCCTATGATTGAAGTAGGAAAATCTTCACTTTGCTCTAGAAAATCAAGGCACCATAGAATCTCCTAGATCCTAGCACTATCTGCTCTTAGCTCTAATTCTAAAATAGCTGTCCAGGTTCCTAGTCCTTCATTCAGCAGATATTTATTGTGTATCTGTTACATGCTAAGCATTGTGCTAGATACTGGAGTCAAAAGAAAATAACTTAGAAAAGCAAAAGAATGTGAGAAAAAAATAAGCAAACAGATAAGCAGAGCTATTGGACTCATTAAAACAAAAACAAAACACCAAGGTAAGAGCCTTCTCCTAACTAAAAGGGCAGGAAAGGCCAAGAGGACCCTGTACTCCTCTAGACAAGCCTCCAGTTTCTTCTTGAAGCCTCTGGCCTCCTAGACATCAGATTTTACGGACCTTCCCTACTGTGACACACCTGTTATTGCCCCATAATTCCTCCCTTGTTGACTGCAACCCCTAAGGAGTCTTATTAGAAAGGTTCTCCTATTACAGATCCAACCTTCTGTTAGTGACCAGTACTCCAAGAACCCCATTAGCCTTATCATACTATTCTATATAGAAATTGCCATGGGGTGTCTTCCCAGCCAGGATTTAGATTTGTGTTCGAAGTATGCTTGTAGAAGAAAACTAAGAAAAGAAATGGGGAGAAAGAAACTGATGTTTCCCAATTCCTGACTTCACTCTTTTTTTTTTTGAAGCCTGACCACCTTGCTGGTGTTGGAATGCAAGACACTTACAATACTTCAAAAAGAAAACATAATCTTGTTCAAGTTACTTTCTGCTACCTACAGTCAAAAAATATTACCCATAATGCACCTCCATTCTTATTTCTATTCAATGTCAATGCTGAGCTAGGTACCCAGTACCTTAATATAATAATGAGTGACCACACTTAGATAGGTTTCTACCTACCTTGTCATTTCTTAAATGTTGATGACTTATACTGTTTTCCAAATACTATATAGGCAGTATCTAGCCTTCAAATTTTACAACTGCTATTTATGTCATATCTTTCATCTGATGACTTTGCCCAATGATAATAATGTGTCCATACTCCTGGTTCTGTTATGTTTGCATGTTTTTATTAATATTCACTTTGACTTTAGAGTCTTACTGATTTTTTTCCCTATAAGTATTTTGACAAACCTCCCAAATTTGCTTGAATATTATTGAAAGTCTTTAAAGATAGCAGGGTGCCTGTAGTCCCAGATACTTGGGAGGCTGAGGCAGGAGAATCGCTTAAGCCTGAGAATTTGAGGTTGCTGTGAGCTGTGACATCACAGCACTCTACTGAGGGTGACATAGTGAGACTCTGTCTCAAAAAAATAAATAAATAAAAGAAAGTCTCTAAAGAGTTCTATGTAGCAAAATACTCACACTTGATTCTTTGATTAGTAATAATGTGTGAAAGAAATGTTACATTTCCTTCCCACTTGCTAATTTAGTTCAGTATGTTCAGTAGCTATAGTAGATTACATACATTTTAATCTCATGCACAGATAAATACACAACAAGAGCAAAATCAGAAATAGGCACTAAAACTTTTTAGGAAAAGAGGCACTGGAAACTATTTCACAAAAAGAAATGTATAATCTCTTCCTAGTGAGAACACGATTTTCTAAGAACTCAAATTTTCTTTCAATAGTAACCATCGTTATTCCTATTTATACAGAACAATTTCAATGGAAAAAAAATGTTGAAAACCAACAATTGTTGGAAAGATTTGGAGTTTTAATTCTCTTTCTTTTGTAGTATGAACAAATGATCCTTTGTTGCCATGTCTAAAATGATTTTAATAATCCATCTACATTTGATTTAATTAGGCAAATAAATGTTTTTAATTAAAAAATAAACCACATTTGGACAAGTGTTGAGTAATGAAAACCCTAATTTCAAGTACAGACAGTCCCTGGCTTACAATGGTTCACTTAATGACTTTTCAACTTAACAATGGTACAAAAATGATGCACATTCAATAGAAGCCAGGCCTATGCAACCCTCTGTTTTTTGGTTTCATTGCAGTATTCAATAAACTACATAAAACACTTAATACGTTATTACAAAGTAGATTTGTGTTATGTAATGTTGCCCCACTGCAGAACAATGTAAGTGTTCTGAGCATGTTCAAAGTAAACTAAGTTAATCTATGATGTTCAGTAGAATAGACATATTGAATATTTTTTCAACTTACTATATGTTCAATTTACCAGGAGGTAACTCCATCCAAAGTAGAATAATATCTGTATATTTTAAAAAGACGGCTAGAGTTGTGATATGCTTATATTTTGGTGTTCAGAACCCACAATAGTTGTATAATGAAAGAATCTAGTCTAGCATAACCATTCAATATCTCTAAATGGGGTTGTTATTTTTCAAAGCGTTAGACTAGCCCATTTAATTCTCTAATATAACTACTATAAATCTAAATAAGATTGCTATACTCCAAGTATCAGAACCACCCATTAGTCATTTACCCCATTCTCATTGAAATGCTCCTTGACACACTGGGCTGAGACCCTGGCAAACATATGTGTGCTGTGTAAATCTGCCTACTTGAACATGGTTGATTGGATCAGGAAAATAAACTAGAGGAAAAAAATCAAGAATGTAATTTAATTTATATCAGAGCTATATTGTGTACGTTTATTTTTTCTTTGAAGATCTTAAAATCTCTATAGAACAGCATTTGAGCAGGATGATAAAGTTTTCAAGCATAGGTTTATGTATCCTGAATTATTTTTTGTATTGCCTACAGAGCATGTTATAACTCTTCATAGTAACAATAACTATTTTTGATTTGAGTTTAAACAAAACTTCATATTATATGGTAAAGATAATCCTGTCTTGCTCCCCAAATTCATGATGCATTTGAGTGTCTAAAATAACAATTTATAAAAATAAAACTCAATTATGTACAAATTTCTTAAGGAGATACTACATGTTTGAGGTTTGCTTTTAAACAAATCACAGTCTTTTGAAATTTTAGAATGTACTCCATTCATTCAACAGATACTACTTGAGCATCTTTGCTGGGCAATATTTAAATAGGGTTAAAACAGTGATTAAAATGTATGAAAACTCTGCCTTCATAGAAGTTACACACCAGCAAGGGGCAGGGAGAAGTGGCAAAAACGAATAAACAACTAAAGTATAATTCATCAGATGAAAAAAAGCGTCATGAAGAAAAATACATCAAGAAAGGAGTGGAGTCCACCTTCCAAGCATCTTCTCCACAGAGAAACTTTTGTGCCCTGATTCAAAACTGAGTGTGATTTTATTTTACAAATTTGTAAGAGAAACATGACGGAAACCTTAATCAGTTTAAGATCTAACAGAACACACAGCTATTTAGACACTTAGAAGAATGTGCCAAGGAAATACTTATAAAACTTTAACAAAACTTAAAATAGCTCCTATAAATAAATGAATAAATAAATAAATAAATAAACAAATAAGCAAGCTTTACTTATTTTGCAATAAGATTATCCTTCACACTCATCTCCACAAAGCCACATCTGACCTCAACAGACCAAACACCCACATAGACACACAGGGAGAGAGATCTCTAAAAGCAAATACATTTCACCAACACACTAGAATCAATCATAATAAACTACAGAAAAAAGAGGTCTCAGAACTTTATCCCTTGGTCTTACTTTTTACACCAACACATTTCTCACAAACTATGCTAGGACCCATTACAGTTTACAAAACACATCTAATCCTCCAGCAAGCATTTAATAAGGTCATCTTGTTTCACACTATAGTCATGGGCATTCCCTCCCCATCACCCTGACACACTACAAGTTCAGTAAGGGCATAGATATTTATTGAAAGAATATTTTTAAATATTTAACAATTTTTCAGTGACTTCTTGAATAATACTTATCTAATAACATGATAGTTATTACTTTATTAATTACCAGATTTTTGAGAATTAATAAAATTCTTAAAATATGATGTTTCACCATATTCAGAAGACAAACATAGACTTCTATGAGGCTGAAAATATGGAAAACTGCAACTGAAAATGTTCTTGGGAATAATTTACTCCACTTTCTTTTAAGAGGAGAAAGTTGCAAACCAAAGAAATGAAGTGATTGCCCCGAGACTACTCAGCTCCTCAGCAGCCAAAGAGAGCTCAGTTGTAACTATCCTGCCATCCAAATCACATCCCTTCTGCTAAAATGTCGTAAATGCTCTAAATCTTAAAACTTGATACTCTGAATTATGATCTAGGAAACAAACTGAATCTTTTAAAGATTTAAAGAGGTAAAACATCCTCAAAATGCTCAAATCTGAGAATGTGTATCATTAGATTTACTCCACGGGCACCATTAGTTTTACCATGGCTGAACAGCAGCTTTTAAATATCCTCCACCAAATCACATTTAACAGAAGCAAACTCATCTTTGCCTTCAGCTGCAGCTACCCTGGCCTTGGTACACTCATTGTGTAAGATGAAGACATTTGTGTAGATGTTGCAGTAGCTCTCAGCAAAGAACATCCCATTCTGAAATCCAAAGAGCTAATTCAGCCTTGAGGATGAGGTGTTTTCTTCTGTTGCCCTCCAGGTTTGACCCAACCTCAAAGAGGAAGAGATTAATCATGGTGAGTCAGCTCTTGCGTGGCAGGCAACAAAGGAGCTGAAAGTTGAGTGCAGATGGAACTAAAATTTCTGTATGAGAAAGATTAGAAAAAGTTCTTTTAAGACCATGGAGTCCATGTGGAATTTACAATAGAGATTTTTGTCAAGGATTACATCCTTGCATCTTGCAGAGGTAAATGTGGAATACAAATGCTTTTCTCAGTAGAGGTCATAGAAATGTCTTCAATATTCTGTCTCATTCAACCAAATGCAGTGTTGACCAGGAATGTACATTTATTGACAAGGGAGCTACTTGAAGGAAAAAAGGAAAAATTCCAGCATTTTCCCAAACCTTTAATAATGTGATTAAAATACATTTTAGGTAGAAAATACTTCCAGTAGCAAATTTAAAAAATAAAGGCACAGTTATATGAAATGTTAGCTGCCTTAAGGTAATGTTTTCTATAAAGATACCTTTATCTGTCAGGCCCTTTGTATTTTTCAAATTATAGAGGAAAACAGAGCACCCAAGTTCTGATCCTAATAAGTTATACTTAAAAGTAAAAAATACTGCTTTCTCCTAAAATATATTGTACTTAATTACTCAATCATGTCAGGAAAAAACAACATGCACGTATGTTTTGTATCTGCCTGAACCACTACGGTAGCCACTAGCCACTTGGGGCTACTGAACACTGAAAATGTGGCCAGTGTAATTGAGGCACTGAATTTTTAATTTTCGTTAATTTCAGCTCATTTTAATTAGCCTCGTGTGACTAATGGCTTCCATATTGGCCAATGCAGTCTGCAGAAATGTACTCGCTGGATCCTCATAGCCGCCTCAAGGATACAAGCACAGGAGCCTTGTGAACTGTAATGGAATATACTTTTGTACCTCAGAAAGAGCGCAACGATTCACAACTTTCTCTTGGAATTTATGGTTAGCGAATGGACTAATGCTTAGCTATTATGAGACAGCATGAATTACCTTAAGGTGGGGAAAATGAATCTGCTTTCCTGAGGACCTGAAAGGCAAAAAGACGAAATAAATAAATGAACATGTCTCCCTTTTCAGGTTAGGCTTTTCCTTTTGTTAAGAATGACTTTTCAATAGTCTCTTGTTGGGTAGCAGTGAGGCTGAAAAGGCGTTTACTGCTTGGTCTCATTGAAGACAGGTGCAGAGTAGATGAAGTATGAGATTCTGGGGCCATGGCTCTTCTTCTTCCCCCGTGTCTTATATGTGGAACTGGAAGTACATTCATCCACAGATGGAAATGCTCTTCTCAGGGAGGGAGGCTGCTCAAAATGTGGCAACTCGAAGGAGAATATATTTTGTTAAGCTCAAGGCCTGGTACAAGGTAACTTTTTAGTGTCAAAAAATAAAATGGTACAAGGCAAGTATCGAAGATCTTATCACAGACATATATTTTTAAAAGCATCAAGTTGTCAGAAACTTGCCAAGAGGAAACAAATATCACAGTCAGGAAAAATCTTGCCAAAAATTCTCACAAAGTTAAAATATCTGCAGACACATTTTTTTTTTCTAGTAGCACTAAATATAACCTGAGAGTCATGTAAATTCAAAGTTAACCCTATCTGAAGGGTCATTCCTGGGTATGTGTCTTAAGAGTATTTTAAAAGGAAGCACGAAACAGATATAAACATTACTTTTAGGTGCTGTCAAAATTTAGATTTAGAATTTTATTAAAACCATACATGAAGGATAAATAAAAAACCTGATGCTTTGAATTCATAGTTTTTATAATCACCCTTTGTATTCCCATAGAATGAAGAAAAATCCAGTAAGTAAATACTTTTTACCTAAAACAGTGTTAGTTTAGTAAGAATAATTTGGAGAAAGAATTCCTGGTAATTTCAAGTGGGATCCACTTAGAAGCAAAGGAAAGGGTTTCTACTTCCAAAAATATAACACGAATTACTTTTTCCTCAGTGACCAAATTACCTAGATGTGATTTTGACAGCCCCGACAGCTTGTTAGAATAACAAAAGCATCACCAAAGATCTAGAGACCTTAACACTTTCCTCCACAATTGCCAAGATTCATCTAAATTTTCAAGATGGTAACATCCTACATATACTTTAGAGCTTAACTTTATGAATTCACTTAACACTGGACAAATCGTTTTCTCACTGAAATATCTGTACTTGAGAAAAATATGCATCCAGTGAAGGAAATTAGAATCGAGTGAGAAAATTAAAGCTGCTTCTATAACTTCCATCTTAGATTTTTATTGCAGTTACCATTTAAGTTAAATCTGATGTTATTTGGTTTTAAGTGTTTCTCCTGGACTTATTTACCACTCCTTTTTAACTTCCATCATTCTCAGCATACCCATTATAAAATAAATTGTAACAAAATAAAATTGGTAAAATTGGTGATATGCAATTAAAATATTATCGAGTGAGAGCAGATTGAACGATGTGTGAGTTGTGCGGTGAAAGAACAGACACTGAGCTTCCAGGTGAGGTACAAATTGTTCCCCCAATTGCCTATGTAGACTGACCTTAACCACTCATGGGCTTTCTTGTATTAAATGACGAAATCAGATTCCATAAATTATTTTTAAACTGACCCTTTTCAAAGTAGTAGGGTTCTGAGGAAGCATCTCTTTGGGGAGGACCCAAACCTGGCCCAAGGTGATGGCTACCACCCCAATCGGAGTGGGTCTATATTTATCAACCCTATCTACTGGGAACCTATCAGACTGTGCTTGTGCATAGTTTTCCTGTGCCTATAATAATTTCAAAAACTATTAAACTAACCCTCTCACATCTTCTTTCGGCCCTCCCTTTAAAAAGAGGAGAATTAGTTATATGTTTTAACGGTCTCTGCTATAATTACCAAGACCATTCAATTATCTCCACTAAAGAGTAATGCCCCTATTTCATTCTATGGCTGTCTTGCCGTGTGTTTACTGTTGTTTTTAATCCAGATATTGCCTGCATTTTTATGGTGCTTCAGAGAATGTGCTCTGAAAACCATGAGGTAATCCCTAAGACTAGAGCAGATGGCGCCTCCCTCACGAGCTCTGACTCAGCGTTATTGTGTCTGCTGACCTGGCCTAGCAGGTCCCAGCTGACCAGGCTGATACTGAGAAAAATAGCAACAGCATCATATGAAAAGATGCAGAAAAGATATATAATAATCCACACACAATGTAAGAGAAAGGAAAAAAATATATAGGAGTAATCAGAAAATGTAGAAAGTTCCCAATGTTAAAGCTGGATCCAGAAATCAAAATTAAATTTACAAAGAGACGGCAGAGAGGCCCTGATGGTTGAGGAAGTGCTATGAGTTGGAAGCTCTAACTAGCCATTTCTTTACACAAATGGAACTTCCAGCTACCCTTTGATACATGTATTCTGAAGCTCTAGTAGCAGGAATCTTGGTGAAAATTATCTAAGATTTAAATGTCTTCACAAAATGAGGTGGGTAAAATAAAAAAAAAAGAGATCTCAAATAAGAATTTTCTTGACATTCATATTTAAATACATTCAATGAAATTTTCAGAATTTCTTAACCTCGTATTTGTTTATAGAAATAGCAGCATTGTTTATCATGTTTAGGTGGCTGATCTAATACAGCTTTATTGAAAACATTCTAAAAATTTAGGCTGGGTAAGTTATAGAAGTTCCCTGAATGTGAAAAAATGCCCAGGCTGTTCAGTGCCAGAATCATTTATATGTTGCTGCTTAACAAGCTACTCCAAATCATAATGACAAAGATCTAAGCATAAGTCAAACACCATTTTATTTGCTCACAGCTCAGTGGGTCAGCAGTTTAGGCTGGCTGAGCTGGACAGTTCTGTTGGTTTTGCCTGGGGTCATCCTGGTGGCTGCAAGCAGTAGGCAGCTCAGCTGATACATAATGTTCCACAGCGGCTTCACAGAACTTACAGACACAGTTGGTGGTGGGTGCTGCCTGGCAGCTGAGCTGGAGGTTTCCAGGTGGTGTCAGACTCCATGGGCAGCAGCAGCCTGCGGAGAGGATAAGAACAAAAACTGCCCAGGTCCAGAAGTCATACCATTCTGCCACATTTTATCAGCCCAAGCAAGTATGAAAGTTCAAGAGATAGGCAAACAGAATCTACCTTTCCATGGGAAGAAGAGAAAAGTCGCATAGCAAAGGATCTTGGGTACAAGATGGGTGAGATTATCAGGCCTCCTGTCTTTATAAACAATTCCTCTTGAACATATTTTTCCTCACTCATACCTGAATGTCAGCTCCCAATGAAGGAACCCGGCATTTAAAGAAAAGGTGCCGATCTAAGTCAATCTGGAAAGTAAAGCTTTGACTAGAAACCTCAAGACGAAAGTCTGAAGGACATGTATGCAAACACTGTCTCAGCTTGATAAGCACATTCAAAATACACACATATACAGGGAGACATATCTATGCATCTATAACACGGCATTGTAGGGACGAAAAATGAAAATAAATATGCCAAAAGTTAAAGTACAACAGAAAATCTTTGCCAACAGTTCTCTGCATCGCCCATTAGGCATTTCTGATATAAATGTACACATGTATTTTATTTATGTATGCATTTATGTCCTTTGTAAAGTAAGATTAATGATGTACAAGCTGTTTAAAAATCTACTTTCTTCATGAGAAATATTTATGACGCTTAATCATTAAAGTTCCATGATGGCGTAGGCCTCTTCCAAGTACCTGAATCTACTTTTTTCTCAAACATTGCTCCAAGATTATATAAACCTTAGGCCCCCACAACACCTAGACACATCTATTTCCAAGTGACTAAATGTATTTATATATCTGCATTATCATTTTAAGTGCTATAAAGTATCACAGTACCTTGCTGAGTAATGGGATTGTCCTTTTTTTTTTTTTTTTTAACCTTAGACAGATGTCCAGGTTTCCTAATTCTTTGGAATATTACCCAGGACTTCAGCTTGGTATTGAGTTAGCATCCCTCTGAGATGCCTTCTTGGTGCCCTGAAACCCCACACCCAACCCAGTCTCCTTGCCTCTTCTCACCCTGGTGCTCTCAGCCTCTAAAGATCTTGGCGGAGAACAGAGCAAATTTGGGATGATTGAAAATAAATGCAGATTATTGAAGAGAAATCAGAGGAAGATTTTTATTACAGAGTATTACGACAATCACTTATTAATAAATTAACATAAATGTTTACACACTGTGCAAATGTAACTCTCCGAGTAACAGTATAAAGGGAAACAGTAGCAGATCTGAGACCCCCGTTATGGCAGTTGCAACCCAGAGGCAGAATATACCTTGCTATGGAGGGATGTGGTAGCTCAGGTTGGAATCCTAGCAATATGGGAGACCAAGGCGGGAGGATTCTTGAAGTCAGGAATGGAGACCAGCCTGAGCAAGAGTGAGATCCTGTTTCTACCAAAATTAGAAAAAATAAGCCTGGGCATGGTGGTGGGCTCTTGTAGTCCCAGCTACCTGGGAGGCTGAGGCAGGAGGACTGGTTGAGCCCAGGAGTTTGAGGCTGCATTGCGCTAGGATGACATCACAGCACTCTAGCCCAGATGACAGAGTAAGACTCTGTCTTAAAATAAAAAGGGAAAGAAAGGCACACCCAATGCCACCTTTTCATTTTCTCCTGTGCAAATACAGAGGCTTCCTTATGATGTAGGAAGCAGAGAGAAGGTCAATATCAGCAGACATACTTTATACACTGAAGAATGCAGAAAGTAGACTGAGGGGTTAGAAGAAAGTGAAATAACACCAGCAGCATGGGCGGTGGGACTGAGCTTGGGGAAGAAGCTCTGTACCTCACTAACCAGACACTAGGTACACCAAAGGAGTTGCACAGCTCTTGACAATCTCATGACAGAACAACAGCCAGTCCCAACACAAACTGGAAGGAAAAAGAGGGGATTAAGACAACTACAGACAGAAAAGAGTGGTGATCAAAATAAGAGAAAACGCATTCATGGAACTTGTTATTGTGGCACAGTGAAAACTACTGGGCTCAGACACCATCTTTCCAGCTCACTGGCTCTGTGACCTTGAGCAAGTCACGTTACCTCGAGGTCCAAAGTTTCCTTACATGGAAAGTGAGGATTGTGCACCCCCCTTGCTTTACAGATTAAGTATTCAACACAATGCCTACTGCATAGGGTTTGGCCATGAGGTGTGGCATTATTTAAACTCACGTTTATAGATCTACAATGAATTGTTCCTTCTCTCTCCCTGTCTCTTCAAACCACCCTCTCCTTTTTCCCAAGCCTCAAATGATTCCTGTGGTTTCTCAATCTCTCCCTTCTTCAAGGAGAGCAATTTCTCTCTTTCCATCTATTCCAGGCTTTAAAAAAACGAACTGTTCAGTAATTCTGAGCATAGGCTTACTCTTAGATTTATTTACAACAGCTGATCTCTTTGTTCCTAAAGATGTAATTGCAGGATTTTGTCTTACAAGTACAGACGGCAGCTCTTGTACTATGAGATATAATCCCGCCTGGACACTGTTGACAGATAATGGGTCACTCTCAGTTCACTCATAGTCACCGCTGCTCCCTTACGAGTTCTGGAACAAGAAAGAACAACTGTCTACTCATCTCCACAGAGGCGATCAGATGTTCGAGTTAAAAAAATGCATGACAGTTTAGCAGTTCCTCAGAAAGTTAAACACAGAATTACCTTAGGACCTAACAATTTCATTCATAGGCATATACTCCAAGGAATGGAAAACAAGGACCCGAACAGATACCTGTACAGCTATGTTCTTTGTAGCATTATCTACAATAGCCAACAGGTGGAAACAAACCAATTATCCATTAACAGATAAGAAGTAAAATGTGGTGGATCCATACGATGGAGTATTAGTCACCACAGTAAGGAAGGAAATTCTGATGCATGCTACAACATGGATGAACCTGGAGAGCATTGAGCTAAGTGAACGAACCCAAAAACGAAAAGGCAGAACACTTACCTGGAACGTTTAAAATAGGCATATTCATAGAGACAGGAAGAGCAGGAATCACCGGGAGCTGGAAAAAGACAAGTAGGAAGTAATTGCTTAATATATAGAGTTTTTGTTAGGATGATGAAATATTTTTGAAATAGTGATGATGGTTATGATGGTTGCATAATATTATGAGTGTAATTAATGCCACTTCATTGTACATTTTATTTATCTATTTATTTTGTTTATTTTTTATTTATTTTATTTATTATTTTTTTTTTGCAGTTTTTGGCTCAGGCTGGGTTTGAACCCATCACCTCTGGCATATGGGGCTGGCGCCCTCCTCCTTTGAGCCACAGGCAACACCCCATTGTACATTTTAATAGTTAAAATGGCAACTTTTGTTTTATGTATTTTACCATAAAATAAGGGGGAAAACGTGATACACGAACTATAAAGCATTATAATTCATCAATTCTAACACAAATATATTTTTCAATTTTTAACTATCTGAAGTCAGCATTTGTTTTACAATTAAAGGTGTCAGTCAGGCAGTAGTTGTGGGCTGGCAACGTTGCCTGCACCTGCTCAAATACGGTGGTTATTCCTGCTATTACTGGAAAGGTGGAACCCGAAACATTTCAGTCAACAAACTATTCAAGAACCACTTACAAAGGAGAAATGGATCCTAGTAATTTTTGTCTGAAACCCTGTTATTAATTCATCTACTGGTGAGTGTAAGAAAGTATCGGCATAGAAACTTACAGAATCGGCAGCTACGGGATGAAGAAAGTTCTGGACACAGTACAGAGAACTTTTTTGAGCAATGTGTCTTCACCGAGGCTCTTGATGGCATAGGGAAAAACACGTACAGTGAGTGCTCTGAGCAGGACAGTGAGTCAAAAAGAGTAGGTGAACTCTGAAAATAAAATGTTCTGTGAATAACTATTTTTGCTTACATTTTCCCTTTTAAATATTGTTAGGGGCCTAAACCCTTTTCTCGCCTCCTCTCCCAGAGAAAAAAGCCTACCTGGCCCCACCCCAAGAGTTCTAAAAGAAAGACCCTCGCCGGCCAAAACTCCCAGCAACCTGTGGAATCTTACTCCCCCTGAACCACTTCTGGTCTCATTTCTGGGTACACTGCCCAACCTCTTTCAAATATGCATACAAAAAAGTCTAAACAAGCTCTTGTAACATACAAAATGAAAATTCTAAATGGCAAGGACTCAGTGTGTCTGTTTTTATGGTGGGCAAAAGGTAAAACAAGCAATTCACATACCCAAAAATTAAATGGCTGTCAAACTCACAAGAAAGGAGGTGAGTCTCGTTAAGGCTGGAGTGAGTTTAAGGGGAAGGTATTGATTCCTACTTCTCGAGTGTCCAGCTGGAAGGACTTCCTCACAGAAGCACTCTTAGTCTGCAGTCCCCTTCACCAATGACTCACCTAACTGGGGAGACCGGGAACAGGAACTGGGCCTGTGCAGTTTAACCACTTTCTTTTTATTTTATTTTATTTTTTTTTAATAATTTTATTGAATCATAATTATGTACATTGGTGCAATCACAGGGCACGATTCATATACATTCAGAAATATTTTGATCATACTGTTACAGATATCCTTCATGGCATTTCCTTGA
>CAUYON010188804.1:0-21133 GCA_963573935.1 Arctocebus calabarensis | reverse complement strand
AGTGAAATTAAGAGTTAACTACCTGGTTCAGCGCCTGTGGCTCAATGGGCTAAGGAGCCAGCCACGTACACCTGAGCTGACGGGTTCGAATCCAGCCTGGGCCCACCAAACAACAATGACGGCTACAACCAAAAAAATGGCTGGGCGTTGTGGCGGGCACCTGTGGTCCCAGCTGGTTGGGATGTGGAGGCAGAAGACTCGCTTGAGCCCAGGAATTGGAGGTTGCTGTGAGCTGTGATGCCACAGCACTCTATCCAGGGTGATAAAATAAAACAAAATAAAATAAAATAGAGCCAGAAAATACACATATGTGCATGCATGCATACATACAAACACACTCTCTTGCTTATTAAGCTTTAGTCTCTCAGTTCCAAACTCAGCTATGTGTGATATCAGAGACTTTGCAAATCACATTTCTCCTCTGCCAGCTGGCCTCCTGTTAGTCTACAAATAGGGGCATTAGAAAAAGATTGGAAGTCTAGAGGAGCGGCAAGGAACTTGGTCCTTGCTGTTTTTCTCCTGTTACTGTTAGTATCACCAAGCAACACTTTCCTCACTCTAGCAAAGACAGTTATTTCTGTAGAAGCAGCTGGCTCAAATTTAGATTTTTTTTCCACAATCCCAGAACCAGTCATATTATGCTTCTTCAGATAACCAGTATCAGCTGGCAGATTCTCTCTCTCTCAACAATGTGGGGACCTCCATCCAAATTCTGTTTTAATAATCCCAAATTATTCTCTATATTCTTGTGGCCATGGGGATGGTAGCTACTTTCTGCATTTATTAAAAGTATTCCTTTTGCCTTTCCAGCTCTTTAATACCAGGTTAAAACTTCTTTTCTTTCTTTCTTTCTTTCTTTTTTTTTTTTTTCAAGGCTAAAACTTCTTTAACTTCTTTCTCTGAGAGTAATTGAAGTAGTTGCTTTTTCCTGACTGGTGAAGAAATCAGTATCAAGACCCTCAGAGACGTAATTCTTGAAGCATTTAGAGTTTTCTTTGGACTTGAATGCATTGTTGAACTCCTTCTCATGGAAATAGGATACTGGTAATCCATGGCATGAAGTAGCACTGGTTATCCAAATTATCAGCTATAGATTATTGGGAGAAAGCTTCCTGAAGCAGGTCCTTTGAGGGCACAAGTGGCTGCTGGGAATAATGAGGACTATATGGACTGTATACTGGGATGCCATCTTTTGAGTGTACTAGGGTAAAGAAAATGTTACACTCAATTCTTTCAAATCTTAGCTTAAGTCCCACTCAGAGAACTAGAGAGCATCTACGACAGTCCTAAAAGTATCTCAAATCCTTTGTAGCCGAAAGAACAACCTTCTGAAATTCAGACATACTTCTGTGAGTGTTGCAGAATTAAATGCAAGTTGAATTCATAGCCTATATTTTTCAGTGAAAGTTAGGTGAGAATTAGGAAAGTGTCCCAGAGACATAAAATGAGGAAATCTGTATAGACTTAGATGAAGCTGAAAGCCTTAGCCCCTGTCACTCTGAATCTTCTTTGTCTTCACCTTCCATGTCTGAGATTAGCTTTTCTTTGCTTGAGGCAGGTGCTTTTCAAGATGCCTATGTTCTTCAAGTCATATCCCAAATACACCTTGATGCCACTTGACCCCAAACTAGGGTCAATCCCAGCATATCCCAAGGAAATAAGTACAAAGTCTGGTTTTTAAGGAAAGATTTTGTAATTGAAAAGAAGTCTTTGCATATCCGACGATGTGAATGTTACTTTTTTTGCATTATTATTATTATTATTGCTCAATATTTCATTGCAGCAATCGTCTGATTTTTTTCTGATTGTATTTATATTTGTTTGTTCTTTACCAGGTTTTTGTTTCTAGTCCTTATCTTAAACACTGTTATTGCTATTAAATTTTAAGCCTCTCTGATTTTGTAAAGGCAAAAGTGGAAATCAAATAAACACATGTACATGTATAGAGGAAAAAAAAAAGAAGTCTTTGCAGATTTCCTCATTTCAAGATCTTGGCATCTTTGTTGAAAAAAAGTTGCCTATAAATGCATGGATTTATTTTTAGGTTCTCTAATCTGTTCTGTTGGCCTATGTGAAAAGTGCTTTATCTTATCTTACCAATTTTTTTTTTTTTGAGACAGAGCCTCAAGATGCTACCCTGGATAGAGTGCTGTGGTATCACAGCTCACAGCAACCTCCAATTCCTGGGCTCAAGAGAGTCTCTTGCCTCCGCCTCCCAAGTAGCTGGGACTACAGGCGCCCGCCATAATGCCTGGCCATTTTTTGTTGTTGTTGACACAGAGCCTCAAGCTGTCACCCTGGATAGAGTGCTGTGGCATCACAGCTCACAGCAATCCCCAATTCCTGGGCTCAAGCGAGTCTCCTGCCTCTGCCTCCCAAGTAGCTGGGACTACAGGGGCCCTCCACAATGCCCGGCCATTTTTTGTTTGCAGCCGTCATTGTTGTTTGGCAGGCCTGGGCTGTATTCGAACCCGCCAGCTTAGGTGTACGTGGCTGGTGCCTTAGCCCGTTGAGCCACAGGCGCCAAGCCTGTCTTACCAATTATTGAGAGCATCCTCTGCAGTGAATGGATATCTGTGTTGGTTTAGGCTGAGCAAGGAAATTAGGAAGACCTCAAAGTCAGCTGTCACAGGAGACCCTTAGATTCAAGGAACAGGCATGTATTAGTATTCCTGCCATGCTCACACATTTGCTAGGAGTGGCCCTAGGAAGCAGAAACTGGCATGAATGCAGCACTGAATTTCGGAGTGCATCAGCTGGAGCCCTTGGTTAATTATATTCCCTATAGTCCAATAGTTCTAAGTCAGCAAAATGCATTCTTAGGGCCACATAATGTCCTTTTGTGAGCATTCACCTGGAGCACAATTATCTTTAATTCCCTTCCTCTTTGGAAAGTTTCATTTATATACCTCTCCTCCAGACCTTCTTGCCACTTATCTTTAAACCTGTTCTTTGCAAGTCCCTAATCAACTATCCATTAAACCATTGGTAAATCCTCTCCATTACTGCTGTTTAAATCTATACTTCTAGATATTGCTCAGTTCAGACATAGTGGACAACCAAATGTACTGCACAAAATTCTCCCTAGAAATTTCAGAGACATACCCAATTGGGATTATAAGCTGTAACAACTTTTGCAGCAACCAGCTCATACTAGCATATTGGTCAGAATAAACTAAATCAGGGCTAAGTTTCTTCTTCCTAGTCAGCTAGTCATAAGGAACTCCCTATGCAGCCAAAGTTATAGACTGAGAAAAAAGAAGCCTTGCAGCAGAAGTAGGTGTCAAGTGAGTTGACTTAGGCAACTTGCTTGTGCCTTCCAAGTCTCCTTAATCACTGTCTCTTCTGTACCATTTTTACTTGATGATAGATTGCTGCTGTGTAAACTCCAACTTATGACTTTCCAGATCAAATAACACCTAGTCTTATAGTTAGATCTTACTGTTAGCAGGGCCTAGTAAAAAACCACAAGCTATTTCTCAAAATAAGGATAATTATCTATAAAGGAAGGTGTGGATTTTCTCAAAAGTCCTAGACAGAGGTCAAAGCTCAGTTCTCCTTTTGGCATTTAACCAAAGGCTCCATAAAGAATCTCTATTTACCATATGCAAGTGTCATTTGATCTATTGGGTCTTAAGTTCCAAATAGCAGAGTAGCTAGCTCAACCGCCTAGACTTGCTGCAGAACCTTTTTTGTGCTCTGATCTCCACTCAAAACAGGCAGTCTTATGGGTTGCTTGCTAAATGGGTTAGGGAGGGCGGCACCCGTGGCTCAATGGAGTGGTGTGCCAGCCCCATGTGCCAGAGGTGGCGGGTTCCAACCCAGCCTTGGCCAAAAAAAATAAAAAAGTAAAATAATAAATGGGTCAGGGCAACACAGGGCATTCAAATGTGTTATATGTTGCCTCCAAAAGACAAAAAGCCCTGTCAAGCATTGTACTTCTCCTGTAGTGGTAAGTTATGCAAGATACGGCAACTTTTTTTAAAAAACATGCTCCAGACTACTAGCACATAAGATATTTAACCAAGGTTGTGAGTCCCTGAATGTTTATTGTATTATCTCCTATTCTGTGACCCATATGCATTTTACTAAAGTGTCTAAAGTACTTGCTACTACTTTCTTATCAGATCAAACTCTATGAAATGTCAAGATAATCAAGATCCCCGCAGACTATATCATGGCATTCACTAAATTGATGTAGTCCTAAGGCAAGTCTGTGAAGGTGGTCTCTTGGCTCAGTCAGGTAAAAACAAACTGCTTCTGGTGGTCATTGTAAATTGGTATAGAGAAAAAACAAAACATTTGCCTGATCACTAAGATTCTCTGGATCTTTGGATTCCTTTCTCTACATTCTGCTAGGAAATTCCAGGATCTCAAACTCATTATATGTAGGTCATTGTTTAATACAAGTTTCTGTCAACCAAGTAAGTGAATTCATAATACAACTTACACCTTACCACATTAAATCCAGATTCCTTAATAATTACACCCACATTAGTAAATTTGGCCTGTTACATCTGCCTTCTTTGGTATAATGCTCTTAGAATCCCATTCCCAAACATATTCATCAAGTTTCTGCCTATATAAATTAGAAAAATCTTACACTTTTTTCTTTATTATTATTATTTTTTATTAAATCATAACTTTGTACATTGATGCATTTATGGGGTTCAGTGTACTGCTTTGATATACAATGAGAAATGCTTACATTGAACTAAGTAACACATCCATCACAGTTATACTCATTTCTTAATAGTTTTGAAATGTACCATTGCATCAAGCACATTAGGTGAGGTCCTCTTAAATACCCACCCTGTTCCCAATGCCCCCCTCCCCTCCCGTCTCTCTTCTGCTTCCTTTCAATTATAAAATCTTTCCTTCAAGATGAAAGGAGGCCAGGTGCAGTGGCTCACACCTATAATCCTAGCACTCTGGGAGGCCAAGGCAGGTGGATTGTCTGAACTCAGGAATTCGAGACTAGCCTGAGTAAAAGCAAGACCCCCATCTCTACTAAAAATATAAAAACTGAAGCAAGAGGATCGTTTGAGCCCTATAATTGGAGGTTGCTGTGAGCTATGATGACACAGCACTTTACTCAGTGAGACAGCTTGAGGCTCTGTCTCAAAAAAAAAAGAAAAAAATTTATTAATGAGTATTCATTAGTCTTCTCAGCCTGCCATAGTGTGAGTGGCTTAAACAACAGACATTTATTCCTCACAGTTCTGGAAACTGTGAAGTCTAGGCACCTAATTCTTACTATTGCACCTAATAATTCATTCTCTTGGCTTTTAGGCAGCTATCATTTTGCACAAACCTCTTAATGCAGAAAGCAAGCAAGCAATAG
The DNA here is from genome assembly GCA_963573935.1 of Arctocebus calabarensis. Taxonomy (NCBI): domain Eukaryota; kingdom Metazoa; phylum Chordata; class Mammalia; order Primates; family Lorisidae; genus Arctocebus; species Arctocebus calabarensis. The sequence goes on along the minus strand of CAUYON010188804.1, from coordinate 15,789 downwards.
AGCACTGTCTCTAGTGTCTCCTATAAAGGTATTGATCACTTGGGACCAGTGTCCCACTATAATGACCTTGTCTAACCTAACTATCTCCCAAAGGCCCCATTTCCAAATACTGTCATACTGAGTTAGCAGGTGCACAAACATTCAGTCCATGTGGCAACAGACTGATGCCCATGGAAGTTATTGTTTTTATTGGTTTTGTCATGTACTTTATCACTCAGAAGTAGCTGGTCTATAAAAATGATGGAATGAGCTACATAAGACTCAATTACTTGCAATTGAGAGAAAATAACCTAAAAGGATGAGGTTCTATCTTACAGGATGCAGTATGTGCTTTGAATCAGTAACCAACAAACATGGTTCCCCACTCCAGGCCAGAAGATGAGTGAGTCCAATAATAAAGTGGTGAGAGTGGAAGTGGCTCATCTTACTATTGCAACTAATAATTCCTTTACAGGCTTTTTGCTTCTCATTACTACAATAGTGAGCTCTGTTAGTTTGGAAACCTTGTTTCCCAAGGGAGGAATGCTCCTACCAGGGGATATAACAGTAGTTCTACTGAATTGGAAGCTGAGATTTTGGGCTTGTGCTGTTGAGGGTTAATCACAGTGGGCCTGAAATTGGCCTGAGCTGTTTGCACAGTACTATCACCTGGTTAAAGTATATGTCCTGATTAGTAACTTATGAGTTTCAGGTGTTTTGTAGCAGTTTGTTAACACTAACAAATCATCCATTTAACAGTGAGATGGATGATTTATGACTGAAGACCTCTGCCTCTTCCCATAGCCCCTTTCCCCAAGAACACAAAAACTTGGTTGCTGGGGATGGTTATGAGGCATGAATATGTGACCAGAAGGGTGTAAGTCTCCATTTGGGGCTCTCTGATGCTGAGGTGTTCCATGACCATATTGGTGATTTCTAATCCAAAAGAATGTGGCCCCAGGGCCCTGTATTAGTTTCCTATTGCTGCTGTAATACAGGGTGTTCCAAACATCACCATACATAGGGAAAATGGGAAATAGTAGCTAAGGTACCTTAATTTATAAAATATCCTCTGTGTGTTGGCTGCCTCTTTCTATACACACGAAGTCTTATCTCTCACTTATGGTGAACACATTCTAAGATATCTCCTGCTATGCAATTTCCCCATGTATGGAGACTTTTGTGACACCTTGTACTTTTTTTTTTTTTTTTTGCAGTTTTGGCCGGGGCCAGGCTTGAACCCACCAACCCTGGTATAGGGAGCCGGTGCCCTACTCTTTGAGCCACAGGCACCATCCAAGGGACACCTAGTACTTTTGTTAGGCCTAGGCTAAAATAGAAAAATACCAGTTAACTCCAGGCAAATTCCTGGGCTACAAGCCCTCAACAAAATGGAGTAAGTCTGGTTCACTCTCGAGATAGATGAGAAAGTGCTCACTAACTTCTTGCTTGACTAACTCCTGGACCTGCGAAATAAACCAACTGTCCCCAGACTGACTTTTAAACAATACCAGGTGGAGAGAATACTGAGACAAAGATATATGGAGGAAAAGTACTGAAACTAAGATGTATGGGAAAATATTAAAACAAAGATGTATGACGTATGGCTAACTAATAGCAAAATTCTGCTTCTGTACAGTGCTTGCTTGCTACCTCCACCTGAATGCACCTGGACAGCCTGCGTGCCAACCAGGATGCAGACGAAGCCTTAAAAACCTGATCCCTTAAGCACTCAGGGCTGCTCTCAGAAACCCCATGTTGGGACACTGAGGTAGTCGCTGGCTGGCTCTTTAATAAAAGGACTCTGCTGTAAATTTGGCTTGTTTGGCAGTGTGGTCTTTGTGGAACTCCTGGGCATAACACTTTACCATAAAAGTAGTGGCTTAAGACAACATAAATTTATAATCTCACAGTTCTCAAGGTCAGAAGTCCAAAATCAAAGTCTAAACTCAAGGTGTCGTCAGGGATGATTACTTCTGTAAATTCAAATGGAGAATCTGAGTCTTTGCCTTTTGCAACTACTAGAAGTTGACTACAATCTTTGGCTTGTGGCCTCTTTTTCCATCTTCAAAGTTAGCAGAGTAGCATCTTCAAATCTCTCTTTAACTCCCTGACCTTTGTTTTTGTCCTCACATCTCCTTCCCTGCCCCTCTTGCCTTCCTCTTAAAAGGACCCTTGTGACTACAATGGGCCCACTGGATAATCTGGAATATTATCCATTCAATAATGGATAATGGATAATATTCCAGATTACCCCCCCCCATTTCAAGGTCCTTTACTCCCCAATTCAAGGTCCTTTACTTACTCATATTGCACAATGTCCTTTGTCATGTAAACTAATATATGCACAGGTTACAAGGATTGGGACATAGGCATCTTGGAGAGTCCATTTACCTCCTTGCAGATTTTGACATAGGGAGGACAATTAGAATTTACAACTGTCCTCTCCACACCACTTGGCAGGAGGCAGCCATTGACTGTGATGTATAACCTTATTTTAATGCTACTATCATATTGTCTCCTTTTCCTGTAATAAGCTATAGATCTGTTAACTTTGTCATTTTGATACCTCCATGTCACCGGCTGGTGTGATTAGTTGTGATTACCAAGGAGAAATTGCTGCTACACAATGGGAGCAAAAAAGACTATGTCTGGAACAGCAGTGAATGCTCTTAGGACACCTCTCAGATTTTCTATGTCCAATAGCAAATGTTTGTAAAAAGCAATTCTTCTTTTCCAATCTGGATGTTTTTTTTTTTTTTTAACCCCAAGATAGCTTTAATAAGAAAACATTTTAAAATATATCTGTCAAAGAATAATGCAAGAAGGATCTAAGCAGTCCAGCATCTCCCTAGAGCTTCCAAACAGACCTCTCAAACTGTGCCCACTCTGATCAAGTACCCTTTCCATAGATGTGGTCCAGCAGCTGTCCTTCTCTTTGAAAAGTGGTAAAGAAATGGCTTTGGGGTGCTGGCCCTTCCCAGAACCAATCCCTCAGCTCTGCCATCTCTTCCACTTCCTAGGGCTTCCTGGGATTGACTATCCTTCCCTTTACTCCCCTGATTCCTCTGGTTCCCACTGGTTCTAACAGGTTTCATTGATCCCAGGAGCCACCTCTGTGGTTCTCTTATCTGCAACCCCAGCCCTGCCTTACTTCTCAGGTGGAGCCCTCTGACTTGACTCCAGCCCTATCAGTCTCTACTCTAAAGAGCCCACAGTCCCAGCTCCCTGAAGCCCGGCTCTTCCGGACCTGGCAGTTTAGGATAGCATCTGAGTTGTGCCCCTTATTGCCACTGTTAGTTGCTGTACCAGGTTCAGGTAAGGCCAGGCCCTGGGGCTAGGGAGCTGGGACAGGCTTTGTGCTCCTAGAGGGTGGCACAGCATAGTTGCCAGTGGCAGGATTGTAGTGCCTTTCAGAAAGGCGTTTCAGCACAGAGTCTGCACCCAGGCGATGTTGGACAGCGCATCGGCTGCCAGCGGGTGTGAGGGCTGAGTAGTATCCAGGTGAAAGGCAGTGGCACCAGGCTCAAGAGGGATCCCCACTGCCAGGGGGTCTACGCTCACACATTTGGCCAGATGAATCACCTTGCAGTCCAAGCATCGCGACCCTTTATGGTCAAAGAACTCCAGTCGGGCAAAGCCATGGGGACTGGCCAGGTGGAGTATCGCCCAGGTCTTCCTCCACCTCTTGGTCCTGAGTGGCCCTTCCATCATAGCTCTGTCCACAGTGGTGATTCCTGGCCCAGAGGGCGAGAGCCGGGGCAGGGGCTAGATGCTTCTTATTCCTTTTAGGAATACAAGTGGTGACAGTGATATTATTGTCTTTTCCTGATCTTATGGGAAAGTCTTTCCTTTAACACTAATATTAGCTGTGGGTTTTTCAGAAATGCTCCTTTAATCAAGTTGAGGAAGTTTCCTTCTGTTTAGTTTTTTCATTAAAAAATATTGGATTTTTTTTCTTTTTCTTTTTTTTTTTTTTTTTTTGAGACAGAGCCTCAAGCTGTCACCCTGGAGAGAGTGCTGTGGCATAACAGCTCTCAGCAACCTCCAGTTCCTGGGCTCAAGCGAGTCTCCAGTCTCCGCCTCCCAAGTAGCTGGGACTACAGGCGCCCGCCACAACGCCCGGCATTTTTTGATTGTAGCCGTCATTATTGTTTGGTGGGCCCAGGCTGGATTTGAACCTGCCAGCTCAGGTGTATGTGGCTGGCGCCTCAGTCCATTGAGCCACAGGTGACGAGCCAGAATATTGGCTTTTTTCAAGTGCTTTTTCTGTTGAAATAATCATGTGGTTTCTTTTATTCTGTTAATTTGATGTATTACAGTACCTAATCTTGTTGACCAATATTGCATTCTTGAATAAATCCCACTTAGACATGGTGTATAATCTTTGTTTTTGTGTTTTTGAGACAGGTTGCCTCTGTTCCCCAGGCTAGGGTACAGTGGTGTCTTCATAGCTCACTGTAAACTCAAACTCCTAGGCTCAAGTAATCTTCCTGCCTCAGCCTCCTGAGTTGCAGGGACTATAGGTGCATACCACCACACCTGGACAATATTTCTATTTTCTATAGAGATGGGGTCTTGCTCTTGCCACCACACCTTGACAATATGAGATGGGGTCTTGCTCTTGCTCAGCCTGGTCCTGATCATTAGAATTAGCCACTGTACCAGCCTATAATCTTTTTACATATTGCTGGATTTGGTTTGCTAGTATTTTGAGGATTTTTATGACCATATTCAAGGAATATTAGTCTGTAGTTTTTCATGTGTGATATTTTCTGGTTTGGTTAAGTGTTTCTTCTTTTTCAGTTTTTAGAAGTTTGTGAAGAAGTGGTGTTCTTTAAACATTTGGTAGAATTCGCCAGATGACAATGAAGCCATCTGATCCTGAGCCTTTTTCTGACCACTGGATTTTTTGGATTACTGACTCAAATCTTTTTACTTATTAAAGCTCTTCTCAGATTTTCTATTTCTTCTTGAGTCAGTTTTGGGAGTTTGTGCTTTTCTACAAGTTTTTCCATTTTATCTAGTGTGCTTTTCTACAAGTTTTTCCATTTTATCTAGTGTATCTAATTTGTTGGTATATAACCATTCATAATATTTCCTTATAAACCTTTTTGTTTATGCAAGGTTGCTAGCAATGTCCCCTCTTCCATTCTTTTGAATTGTGATCTTTTTTTCCTCTAGGTCATTCTGGCTTAAGGTTTGTCAATTTTGTTGATCTTTTCAGTGAATCAACCCCTGATTTCAATGATTTTCTCTGTTATAGTTTATTTCCATTCTAAAATTTATTTCTTCTGCTTGCTTTGGAGTTAGTTTGCTCTTGTTTTTCTAGTTTCTTAAGGTAGTTTAGGTTATTGAAGATTTTTCTTTTAGTGTAAATGTATAGCATTTACAGCTATACATTTCTCTTTGAGCACTATCTTTGCTGCATTCCATGTTTGGTATGTGGAGTTTTTGTTTTCATTTATCTCAAAGTTTTTTGGTTTTTTTTTTTGTAGAGACAAAGTCTCACTTTATCGCCCGTGGCGTCACAGCTCACAGCAACCTTCAAGTCCTGGGCTTAGGTGATTCTCTTGCCTCAGCCTCCTGGGACTACAGGTCTGCCACAATGCCCAGCTATTTTTTTGTTGCAGTTTGGCCTGGGCCAGGTTTGAACCCACCACCCTTGGTATGTGGGGCCAGCGCCCTACCCACTGAACAACAGGTGCCGCCCTATCTCAAAGTATTTTCTAATTTACCTTGTGGTTTATTCTTTGACATACTGATTATTTAAGAGTGGTTTTATTTTATGCAAGGATTGCCATGTCTTACTGATAGTTAACTTCACAATTTAGTTTTTATGCAACAGAATGTTAGGCCTAGACTAAGGTGAAAAAAAAAATACCAGTTAACTCCTGACAAATTTCTGGGCTGCAAGCCCTTAACAAAATGGAGTAAGTCTGATTCACTCCCAAGATAGAGGGAAAGTACTCACTGACTTCTTGCTTGACTAACTCCCTGAAAAACAGATGGGGAGGTACCAACTGTCCCCAGACTGACCTTTAAAAAATACCACGTGGGGAAAGTACTGAAACAAAGATATATGACTAACTGCAAAATTCTGCTTCTGTACAATGCTTGCTAACCCACCCAGATATACCTGGGCAGCCTGCATGCCAACCAGGATAAGACCAAGCCTTAAAAATCCCTACTCCTTAAGCACTAGGGGCTGCTCTCAGAAAACCCATGTTGGGACACTGAGGCAGCTGCCAACCAGCCCTTCAATAAAAGAACTATTCTTTATATTTTATTTGTCTAGCAGTATGGTCTTAGAGAGACTCCTGGGCATAACAGAATACTTAATGGGATGGCTACTAAATACAAGAAGTGAGTTCAGACCGTGTCTCCCCATTCTGAGGAGGGGCTCTTTGTTGGGTAAGGATAGTTCTGCCATAAAATTATCACCAAACTAAATATGTATAGAAGGGTATGAGTGGATATTGAATAACCAAGGGATAAAAGTGCTGGTTATTAGGCTAATGTCTTTTGGTTTCAAATCCATCCTTTCAGACCTTCTGCACTCTATTTTGTGACACTGGGGCTGGAACTCCACAAAATACATTTTCTTTATCACCTAGTTTTCTGTTAGGCTCATCACACTGGAATTTACTTCCAGGAGCAGCAGCTGAGTTTTCCGTTTTTTCTTCCAAAAGTAGCCTTATCATGCCCTTTCAAAAATGACAGCACCAGCAGGATGGCATCTGTTCTTCCAACTTTTGAGTTTATAAAGACAGCACCATTCAGCTGGGTGTTGTGGTGGGTGCCTATAGTCCCAGCTACTAGGGAGGCTAAGGCAAGAGAATCACCTAAGCCCAGGAGTTGGAGGTTGCTGTGAGCTGTGTGACACCACAGCACTCTACCAAGGGTGATAAAGTGAGACTCTGTCTCTACCAAAAAAAAAAAAAAAGACACTATCATTCATGCAGGTCCTTGTTCTAAAATAGGTTACATTTCCAAGGGACCCTTCATCTAAGCTGCTAAATTTCAATAATCCCAACCTATTTTCTTTTATTAATATTTTATTATTATTATTTTTTTAGGTTAGTCAAGTGAAGGAGTGGGACCAACCTCTTTTCTTGTTACCCAGCTCTTGTTATACTGGCTGTATCCTGCATTTATCTATCTCTGTGATAACCTCAGCATCTCCTTTTGCCTTTCCAGTTATCTCATATGTGGATAGTGGTTCTTTATAGTGGATATTCTGTTTAAAAACTGGGTATGGTTTTGGTTTCCCAACTGGACACTATTTGATACATGGATACCATACATTTATATAGACAGAGAGCCATGGCAAAATGTTAATTTTTGAATCTAGAAAGTACGCATATGGATGTTCATTACTCTTTCAACTTTTTGGTACATTAAAAAATCTTTCATAACAAAATATTAGGAATAAAGTTCTCTGGAAAATTTGGATAGGGCTTTTGTTAGTAAAAGGAAATGACCAAAAGGAACTATGATTGCTCCATAAATCAAACTGATGCCACTACAAAAACAAAATACTCCAAACCCAAACAAAAAGTCTAGTTTTCTCTTTATATATAAAAAATGGGCTACCATGATGGCTTATGCCTATAATCCCATAATTCTGGCACTTTGAGAGGCCAACAAGGAAGGATTGATGCTATGAGGTTTTTTTTTTTTTTTTTTTTTTTTTTGAGAAAGAGCCTCAAGCGGTTGCCCTGGGTAGAGTGCTGTGGCATTGCACCTCACAGCAACCTCCAACTCCTGGGCTCAAGCGAATCTCCTGCCTCTGCCTCCCAAGTAGCTGGGACTACAGGCGCCCACTGCAACGCCTGGCTATTTTTTTGGTTGCAGCCATCATTGTTGTTTGGTGGGCCTGGGCTGGATTTGAACCTGCCAGCTCAGGTGTATGTGGCTGGCACCTTAGCCACTTGAGCCACAGGTGCCGAGCCAACGCTATGAGTTTTGAGACAAGTCTGGGCAAGTGAGATGCTACCAAAGAAAAAAAGCAAGCAGATTACCCGGGCATGTGGTTTATGCTTGTAGTCCTAGCTACTCAAGAAGCTAAGACAAAGGTGGCACCCGTAGCTCAGTGGGTAGGACCCTGGCCACATACACCAAGGCTGGCAGGTTCAAATCTGGCCCAGGCCAGTTAAAAACAACAATGACAACTGCAACAAAAAAACCAGCAGGGTGTTGTGGCAGGCATTTGTAATCCCAGCTACTTGGGAGGCTGAGGCAAGAGAATCACTTAAGCCCAAGAGTTGGAGGTTGCTGTGAGCTGTGACAACACAGCTCTCTACTGAGGGTGACATAATAGTGAGACTTTGCCTAAAAAAAAAAAAGAAAGCTAAGACAGGAAAATCACCTGGTCCCAAGTGTTTGAGATTACAGTGAGCTACATCATGTTGCTGCACTCCAGTCTGAATGATGAAATGTAATGTGACTCTATCGCTATAAATAAATAAAAGCAGTAAATAAATGAATAAATGTTGAATAATTAAAATAAGATGATTGCTCTGCCAGATCTTGATTCCCATATGCTGACAGATACATTTACAAAGCTAATAAGTAGATGATCTAGGACTCCTCTCTATTTCTGAATTAAAGTAAGATTTATAGCAAATTTGTAAAATAGAAGGAAAATAACCTTAGGTCTCTTTTTATTCTTAGAAGATGAAGTACAAAATATATATTAGACTATACCCTTATATTGCCCTTCAAATTAAGGTAGACTTTGAAAGTTTTAAATTTGAGTTTTCCAATGCTTGGTAGGTTAAAAGCCAAGCTCACAATATTTTGATATAAATTAATGCTGAAAAGACTCTAAACTATAAATAGAGCCTTTTTTTTTTTTTTTTCAGCTTTTGGCCAGAGCTGGGTTTGAAGCTTCCACCACTGGCATTTGGGGCTGGTGCCCTACTCCTTTGAGCCACAGGCACCACCCCTAGAGCCTATTTTTAAACAGATAAAAGTTTTGTAAAGTTTACCTAAGTCTATTTGGTTTTGAGTCCCAGTGGAAGATGTCTGAAAATGCTGACTTACTCATTGACTTCAAGCAACTTTTAGTGGCTTAGAAAAGCAGACAAGATATCAAAAATCCATATGTTCAAGTCAGTTTTATAGAAAAAGCCATTTATCTTTTTTCCAACCTTGTTTCTCAGTGATTTCTTGCAATCTAATAGTTACTGGCTCCACTAGAGTTCTGTCTGCCAATTTTGAATCAGGGTGGGACATTTTTAGTTTGAGTCACTAATACATTTCTAGCAATGTTTAAAATCAGGTATGTGGCAAAATCTGTAATGATAGTTTGCTTTCAATTAAAACCTGCAGAGAGTGACATCTGCTGGTCATAAAAAAATTACATCTTTATCTTGTCTTACCTCCTTTTCAAATGTATCAATAACTCTAATTAAAATTGTAAAAATATGAGAATAACAATGATCTCTTCCTTGGTAAAAAAGAAATTAATGTGTCTGATTATTTTTTCCAATATACTGTTCTGGGAGATTTGTTAAACTAAAAAAAAAATCTAAATACCTTCATTTTAGCGAATACTTTTAATTAGGAGAAAACAAATAACTTGTAGAACCTGAAAATGAATTAAAAACCCTACTCGGCATGGCAGAGCCAAGATGGCAGTCTGTAGCCAGCTTTCCACAGAGGCTCCTGTCCAGAAGGAGAGTTAAAGGACAGAAGTTTAGCAAGAAAGCTGATGGTTTGGAGCTAAGAGAGAAGGTTGAAGAACGCACATCAACCCTGCTGAGACAAGCTGCCACACCAAGTATACAAATAAAAGGTACAAAAACCTTGCCAAGCTAATGGGAGTACCCTCCCCCTTAAGCAAGTGGAGTTCAAATAACCTCCCATTTTATCCCACTGGAGAGACCCTTTAAAATTTGGACCTCCTTCCCCTACTAGGGTGCCATGGCACTCTCCTGCCAGGCATAAATCTGCATAAAACTGTATATATTCTCTACCTCCAATTTTGAACTCCTAGCACTCCCCTCCACTTTCACCCCGAGGTCTGGAAGCCTGTCCCCTGTGGAGTCCAGATTCTTGGGCATTTTCTCAAGGGGTGTGGATAGGAGATAGGCTATTGCTGATCTGTGCTGATTTTCCAGAATGGGAGAGAGGAGAGGACAGTCCAGAGGGAGAGAAGAGAACCACACAGGAGCAGCAGTGCCCTGGGGCACAGAACAGCAGCCATGGCAGGAACAATAGAGCTCACACCCCTGGGGACATTTTGAAGGACATGCCAGGAGGCCGGGCATCTTCTCTCTAGCAGCCACTGGTGGAACAGATCCAGAACAGAAACGCAGGTCCCGTCAGTAAAGGGTATGCCTGAGGTGGTACTGGCCTGGGTGGAGCACGGGGACTAGAATATGCATGTGCAGAGACAGCAGACTCCCAGGGTGGGGGCTGACCCAGCAGACTGTTTCACTGAGTCTCACGAACTATAGCCAAGACTGGGCAGTGGCACAGACAGGACAGAACCAGCCTGGCTGGAGAGCGGGGATTAGAATACCTACACGCAAAAGACAGCAGACTCCCAGCGCAGGGCTGACCCAGTGGACTATTTCACTGATTCTCAGGAACTGTAGCCGAGACTGGGCAGTGGCAAAGACTGGGCAGAGTTACTCAAACAGTGTCTGTATTCCCAGGACAGAAACAAACTCTGCAAAGGTGTTCTGTTCTATCAGCAACATCAATCAGGGGCTGGAACTGAGAGAAACACCCCAGTGCTCATTAAGCACCCGAAGTTGTCAGCTCCTCACCTCCCCCTGCTGCATAGTGGCAGAGAGTGGCAGCCTGGCTGAAAAGTCATAGATCTTCCTGTGACTCAGGCAGGCGCTAAACCCCTGGACCATCTGCTCATTGGAGGGAACTGGGTTACAGCCCTGCAGGGTTACCAGTGACTGGGTGTGACAGAGGTGCAAGGTGGGGAAGGAGACATCAACCTTCCCAGACTAATTTATTTGCTGGGTGGGTCCTTCTGACCTCACAGAGCACTGGAGTGAGTCATACTGGAGCTGCCAGCAGACCCTCCCTATCTAGTTGTCAGAGACCTTTTCAACTCTCCCACCTGAGACCAGTGCTGACTGGGACAATTGACTTGGACCTCTTCAACTGAGCCAAACACCTGAGGACCATCCAAAGTGGTACCCTGGGTGTGTGGTTGTGGAAAGGTTTGATTTTCCTTTTCCAATTGTGCCTGTGGGGGGGGGGCGGGGTAACTTAATTGATGGTAATTCTCCACAGTTGAGACTTCAACCCTGAGTAACTGATTCACTAGAGTAAGAACAGCTGAAAATAAGACTGAGCCACTTAGCCCCACCACACCAAGAAGGTCCCCAGTTTCTCAGGCTGTAGCACTGTATGGGTCCTTGGCAAAACTCTAGGGGAAAAGGCAGACACCAGTCCCAGCTTTTGGGCAAAGGACTGGCCATCAATACTCCTGGAACCCTCAACCAAACTTCTCCTTATCTGCTCATCTAGCCAAATGGTATAAAATAATCATGAGGTGGAATCAGCGGAAAAGCTCCGGTAACATGAATAACCAGAGTGAATCAACACCCCCAAGGAACAATTTGGCAGACACAACTGAAGATCTCATTCATAAACAGATGGCTGAGATGTCAGAAACCGAATTCAGAATTTGGATTGCAAATAAGATCAATAAAATAGAGGAAAAGTTGGAACTAGAAATAAAAGGAATATTTAAAAAGTTGTCTCAACAATTCCAGGAATTCAAAGACAAAATCACCAAAGATTTTGACACATTGAGACAAGAATTTGCAGCCCTCAAAGATCTGAGAAATACAGTAGAACAGAACAGAATGGACAAGCAGAAGAAAGGATTTCTGACATTGAAGACAAAACTTTTGAACACTCCCAAACTTTCAAAGAGGAAGAGAAATGGAGTTCAAAAAAGGATCGTTCTCTTTGAGAGCTCTGGAATAATTTGAAGAAAACAAATGTTCGCCTTATAGGGATCCCTGAAAGTGACAAAGTGGCTTCACAAGGCACAGAGTCTCTTCTTCATGAGATTATGAAAGAGAACTTTCCAGATATGCCAAGAGACTCTGAAATTCAGACAGCAGACAGTTTCAGAACCCCAGCACTACTCAGCCCCAATAAGACATCCCCCAGGCATATAATTAACATCACTACAGTTAATATGAAGGAGAAAATTCTGAAAGCAGCCAGACATAAGAAAACCATTACCTACAAGGGGAAGAATATTAGAATAACTGCAGATCTCTCTGCTCAAACCTTTCAAGCTAGAAGAGGATGGTTGTTGACTTTTACTCTCCTAAATCAAAGTAACTTTCAACCCAAGATCCCTTATCCAGCTAAACTGAGTTTCATTTATGATGGAGAAATTAAATATTTTAATGACATCCACCTGTTGAAGAAATTTGCCATAACTAAACCAGCTCTCCAGGATATTCTTAGACCTATTCTCCATAATGACCAGTATAATCCTCCACAGCAAAAGTAAACTCACTCAGAAACTTTTGATCAAATCCCAACTTCCACAGTGGTGAAAGGATTAAAAATGTCCACTGGACTTTCGAAAGGCTTATCAATATTCTCAATTAATGTGAATGGTTTAAATTGTTCTCTACAGAGGCACAGGTTGGTTGACTGGATACAAAAACTCAGGCCAGATATCTGCTGCATACAAGAATCTCATCTTACCTTAAAAGATAAATATAGACTCAAGGTGACGGGATGGTCATCTATATACCAGGCAAATGGAAGGCAGAAAAAAACAGGTGTTGACATTTTATTTGCAGATACAATAGGCTTTAAACCAACCAAAGTAAGGAAGGATAAGGATGGACACATCCAATTTGTTTTTTTTGTGTTTTTTTTTTTGAGACAGAGCTTCAAGTAGTCACCCTGGATAAAGTGCCGTGGCATCACAGCACACAGCAACCTCCAATTCCTGGGCTCAAGTGAGTCTCCTGCCTCTGCCTCCTAAGTAGCTGGGTCTACAGGCACCCACCACAATGCACGGGCATTTTTTTGTTGCAGCCACCATTGTTGTTTGGTGGGCCCAGGCTGGATTCAAACCCGCCAGCTCAGGTGTTTGTGGCTAGCACCTTAGCCTGTTGAGCCACAGGCACTGAGCCCACTTGCTATTTGTTAAAGGTAATACTCAATATGATGAAATTTCAATTATTAAAATTTATGCACCCAACCAGAATGTGCGTCAATTTATATGAGAAACTCTAACAGACATGAGAAACCTGGTTTGTCCCAGCTCCATAGTAGTCAGACATTTTAACACTCCTTTAGCAGTGTTGGATAGATCCTCCAATAAGAATCTAAGCTAAGAAATTCTAGATTTAAACTTAACCATTCAACATTTGGATTTAAAAGAGATCTACAGAACATTTCATCCTAACAAATCTGAATACAAATTCTTCTCATCAGCCCAAGGAACATACTCCAAATCTTAGGTCATAACTTAGGTCATAAATCTAACTTAGCAAATTTAAAAGAATAGAAATTATTCCTTGCATCTTCTTGGACCATTATGGAATAAAAGTTGAACTCAGTAACAACAGAAATCTGTATACTCATACAAAAACATGGAAGCTAAATAACCTTATGCTGAATGATAGATGGGTCATAGATGAGATTAAGAATGAAATTGCTAAATTTTTGGAACAAATGGCAATGAAGACACGAATTATTAGAACCACTGAGATACTGCAAAGGCAGTCCTAAGAGGGAAATTTATAGCACTGCAAGCCTTCTTCAAGAGAAGGGGAAGAGAGGAAGTTAACAACTTAATGGGAAATCTCAAACAACTGGAAAAGGAAGAACATTCCAATCCCAAACCCAGCAGAAGGAAAGAAATAACCAAAATTAGAGCAGAATTAAGTGAATTTGAAAACAAAAGAATTATACAACAGATCAATAAGTCAAAAAGTTAGTTTTTTGAAAAGGTCAATAAAATAGATAAACCTTTAGCTAACCTAACCAAGAAAAAAAAGAGTAAAATCTCTAATTTCATCAATCAGAAATAGTAAAGACCAAATAACAACAGACTCCTCAGAAATACAAAAAATCCATAATGAATGTTATAAGAAATTTTATTCTCAGAAATATGAAAATCTGAAGGAAATTCACTAATTCTTGCAAGCATACCATCTTCCAAGACTCAGCCAGAAGGAAGTGGAAATGTTGAACAGCCTTATATGAAGTTCTAAAATAGTTTTAACTGTACAAAATCTCCCTAAAAAGAAAAGCCCACAACCAGATGGCTTCACATCAGAATTCTACCAAACCTGTAGATAATTACTCAACCTTTTCCAAAATATAGAAAAAAAAGTAATACTACCCAACACATTCTATGAAGCAAACATCACCTTGATCCCTAAACCAGAAAAAGACCCAACAAGAAAAGAAAATTATAGAACAATATCACTAATAAAGATTGATGCAAAAATATTCAACAAGATCCTAACAAACAGAATCCAGCAACACCTAAAACAAATTATACATCATGACCAAGTGGATTTTATCCCAGGGTCTCAAGTCTGGTTCAATATAAGTAAATCTATCAATATAATTCAGCACATAAACCCAATTAAAAAACAAAGACCATATGATTCTCTCAATTGATGTAGAAAAACCTTTTGATAATATTCAGCATCCCTTCATGATCAGAACACTTAAGAAAATTGGTATAGACGGGACATTTCTTAACCTGATAGAGGCCATCTATAGCAAACCCACAGCCAATATTATATTGAATGGAGTTAAATTGAAATCATTTCCATTCAGATCAGGAACCAGGAAAGGTTGCCAATTGTCTCCACTGCTCTTCAAAATCATAATGGAAGTTTTAGCCATTGCCATGAGGGAAGAAAAGGTGATCAAGGGTATCCATATAGGGTCAGAAGAGATCAAACTTTCACTCATCACAGATGATATAATTATATGCTTGGAAAACACCAGGGAACCTACTACAAAACTCCTAGAAGTGATCAAGGAATATAGATAGCAGTATCTCAGGTTACAAAATCAACACCCACAAATCTGTAGCCTTTATACATACCAACAATAGCCAAGCCGGAAAAACAGTTAAGGACTCGATTCCTTTCACAGTAGTGCCAAAGAAGATGAAATATTTGGGAGTTTACCTAACCAAAGATGTGTAATATCTCTATAAAGAGAACTATGAACCTTTAAGAAAAGAAATAGCTGAAAATGTTAACAAATGGAAAAATATACCATGCTCATGGCTGGGAAAAATCAACATTGTGAAAATGTCTATACTACCCAAAGCAATATATAATTTTAATGCAATTTCTATTAAAGCTCCATTGTCATATTTTAAAGATCTTGAGAAAATACTTCGTTTCATATGGAATCAGAAAAAACCTCGAATAGCCAAGACATTACTCAGAATTAAAAACAAAGCAGAAGGCATCACACTACCAGACCTAAGACTCTACTATAAATCGATAGTGATCAAAACAGCATGGTACTGGCACAAAAACAGAGAGGTAGATGTTTGAGTCAGAATAGAGAACCAAGAGATGAATCCAGCTACTTACCGTTACTTGATCTTTGACAAGCCAATTAAAAACACTCAGTGGGGAAAAGACTTCCTATTTAACAAATGGTGCTGGCTGAACTGGCTGGCGACCTGCAGAAGACTGAAACTGGACCCATACCTCTCACCATTAACTAAGGTAGACTCTCACTGGATTAAAGATTTACACTTAAGACATGAAACTATCAAAATATTAGAAGAAAGTGCAGGGGAAACTCTTGAAGGAA
>CAUYON010188803.1:0-13625 GCA_963573935.1 Arctocebus calabarensis | reverse complement strand
ACATGGCACTGCTGCCACATCTCATCAGAAGTGAGTCTTTAGAGTCAACCCATACTTTAGAGAAGGTGAGTGAGGCTCTGTTTTTTATGGAAGGAGTCTCAAAAACTATGGGCAATGTTGATTCTTCCCAGCCATGAGAATACCTCCTTTTTAACACAACTTTCTCAGGAAAAAAAGAATGAGAGAAACAAAGGGAAAACCACAATTGATCAAGTTTCTGAGTTTAGTCAATGGACTTGCTTTCTCTGAGTTAAATGACTCATCATGCACTATCAGAAGTAGAAATACATGATCAAGGATGACGATACCTCCTGAATAACAGATGTAGAAGGAGGGCAATATCAAGTCCTCATGGAAGCCAGTCCTTGTCAAAAACCCAAACTGATTTTCATTGAAATACTACTAAAATTGGGTGGACCTCGTATCTCAAAGGAGTAGGGCGCCCGCCACACATACTGGAGGTGGTAGGTTTGAACTTGGCCAAAAACTTCAAAAAATAAAAAAAGAAAGAAAGGAAGAAAAAAGAAATGATCAAACATACAAACTAAGTGTAGTAATCAGCAGCAAAAATGACACCAGACCAAAAATAAAGGCAAAAACAATCCATCATTAAGAATGTGTATAATACCTAAAGTGATAGTTTGAAAAAGTAAATATTCAAATAGCTAGCATGTGTCTGAAAAGATGTACATCATCATTACTCATTTGAAAAAATCAAATTAAAACCATAATGTGATGTCACTGCAAATCCACTCGAGTAGGCACAATTATAAAGATGAAAGATACAGGAAAATAGCAGGTATACAGAGCAACTGGGACTAGGAGGCATTAGTGTGTGAAATGCAGAATGACAGAGTCAGATGGGAAGTCACTTTGGAAATTTATTATCAAGTTGCATTATTTGCATTTACAGCTCCATTCTTGAGTATTTACCCAATATAAAAGAAAGCATATATTCTCCTAAAGATTTACATATAAGCGTTCCTAGCATTTAGCAAGAATGGAAATCTTCATTAACTGATGAATTAAAGAAATATTCTTGCAATGGAATACTACTCTGTAATAAAAGAATAATCTGTTACTGATACTTGCAACAACATAGATAAATCTCAAAATCATCATACTGAGTAAAAAAAGTTCAAATACAAATTAACGTGTATAGCTATGATCCCTTTTCTACTAAATTCTGCAGAATACAAGTCAAGCTGAATAGTGGTGGCCTTGTGTCAGGAATGAGGGTCACTGGGGTAGGGAATAAGGGAAATCTGAGGTAATGGATATTCTATTTATTAATTATGTTTTTATTTACCCAAGTGTATAGATTTATTAAAAAGAATTGTATTTTGTTATTTTAATTATATTTTCTCTCTTTTTTTTCTAAAGGTCAGGTTACACTCCATTCAAGGGAAAGAAGTGAGTTGTAAAGTAGATTGAAAAAGTTCTAAGAATGCAGAGATAGGTGTGCAAAGTGAAAAAAAATGAATACAATGATAAGAGGAATGTCGAAAAACTTCCAGAAAAGAAAAAAACACTAAAAAATCAAATATGGGCTGTTTAATCTTTGAAGAGTTAATGAATTAAAATTGATGGATATAAATCTAAAGTATACCCAAATACAGAATGGCATAAAGTTCATGTGCAATTTAAAATAGTGCAGTTTAAAATTACATCTGAACTTTATGGCCATCCTGTACATTGTAAAATTCTGTAGAATGCCAAAGACTAACAAGATCCTAAAAATATTAATGGAAAAACGAGAGATGACTTTCTAGCAAAAGAAAAATGTTACAGAAATTATTGTCAGTAACATCTCAACAGCAACAATGGGTATTTTTACTTTTTATTTATTTGTTGCTAAATTTACAATGCAGTTCAAAACATCATAAATAAAATTAAAAGAGTAGAAAGACATGTAAGTCTTAGGTATACAATCTAAAATGTACATCTTAAATACAGATTATTCTTTTCAAACCGTACAGAACTATCTGGCCAGGTTAGCAGATCTGTGTTGTCCGTATCAGGGAAAGAAATGCTCAAGAGAACAATGCTCTTTCAGCTTCCCCTTCCTTGACACTTCTCTGTCTTTGCTAGACTAAAACTAAAGATATTGTTATGCTGTGTTTAAATAATAGAATGAAAATCATCAACCTAGAAATTAAAATATAAATGGCTTAAGGAGAAGGTAATGTTCACAACGCCCTCATCTTTGAAAACAGGGAGTCAAGTGATAGTTGACAGAAAAAATAAAAATGCAACTAATTTTTAAGAAAATTAAAACTGTTAAATGGAGATAATTTATGAGGCTGTTGTGAGGATGGAATAAGCTAATTCAAGTAAAGTACTAGCAACAGAATCTGGCATATAATGAGCATACAATAATGATAACTCTGATTTAAAAAAAAAGAAAATTAAAACAGCAGAGAAATTAAAATGGATATTGAAGGAAGCTGATGTTTACAAGGGGTAAATACATAAGATGAAGTAAATGAGCAGTGTTTTTATCTATTATAACAATAAAGTAAGAGCTAATACTTATAATTCATTAATCAAACATATATGAGAAAATATTTTAACTTATTATATAATAACAGCTAGCAGAAGAAAGACCAGAAAGAGTTACACAAGCTTGCCTGGGAAAGAGTAATAGGAGTTGGTGAGCTGGGAGATACAATAGTGGATAGGGGGAGCTTTCTCTTAAGGCTGCTTTTTTTTTTTTTTTTTTTTTTTGAGACAGAGCCTCAAGCTGTCATCCTGGATAGAGTGCTGTGGCATCACAGCTCACAGCAACCTCCAATTCCTAGGCTCAAGCGAGTCTCCTACCTCCGCCTCCCAAGTAGCTGGGACTACAGGCGCCTGCCACAATGCCTGGCCATTTTTTGGTTGCAGCCGTCATTGTTGGCTGGCGGGCCCTGGGGCTGGATTTGAACCCACCAGCTCAGGTGTACATGGCTGGCGCCTTAGCCTGTTGAGCCATAGTCGCCAAGCCAATTAAGTAGTATCTTAAATCAAATCACTGTAAACAGTCTTTCAGTAAGCTACTAGCAGCATTGCTCAGGTAAGATATGAAACTATGTGTTGCCATTCAAGAGCAGTAAGTTAAGATTTTTTTTGGAATCTAATCTGATCTATCTGATGTGATAGATACCTCCTAATTCTGAAACACAGTGATGACTGACGGAAGATCTACTCAAGAAACAAGACAGTTTACTATTCAATCTTAAAAAGATACCAAAAAAAAGTGATACACTTGCCTTAGCCTCCCAAGTAGTTGGGACTATAGGCGTCTGTCACACGCCTGGCTATTTTTATTTTTGTTGCAGTTGTCATTGTTGCTTAGCATGCCCAAGCTGGGTTTGAACCCACCAGCCTTGGTGTATATGGCCAGCTCCGGAACCACTGTGTTATGAATAAAGTCTTGATAAAGGCTCCATCTACACCTTTGACCATCAGAATACCCTGAGAACTACCCTGCCTGGCCTCATCCACCTCAGGGTGAAAGAGGGCACAGGCACCTTCTTCAAAGCGCCTCCTTTGGTGGTATCTGGAGCTGCATAGGAGGCAGTGGGAGATGGAATGGGGGGCAGATCCTAGGAGATTGTTATTGGCAGCAATGTACAGCAATTCCTGATAAACTGGAACAACTGAGAAAGAGATGGCTTAGCTTACTTAGCTTCTGAGCCACTTTTCATTTCCTGAAAGCAATAGAAGCCAGTGTCCTGGTCTTAGGATTTAACTGGAGATTGAAATGAAACCTTTATTGGGGTGGCGCCTGTGGCTCAAATGAGTAGGGCGCTGGCCCCATAAACCGAAGATGGTGGGTTCAAACCTGACCCTAGCCAAAAACTGAAAAAAAAAAAAGAAAGAAAGAAAGAAAGAAAACTCTTCATTTAGGAAGGTTCTCATTTGATAAAAGTCTTGTCTGAATTCCCTGTTCATTCAGAGCACAGCTGTTCTGAACATTCCATATACGGAATGTTTTTTTTTTTTTTGTAGAGACAGAGTCTCACTTTATTGCCCTTGGTAGAGGGCCGTGGTGTCACATAGCTCACAGCAACCTCCAACTCCTGGGCTTAGGCGATTCTCTTGCCTCAGCCTCCTGAGTAGCTGGGACTACAGGCGCCCGTCACAATACCCAACCATTTTTTTGTTTTGCAGTTTGACCAAGGTTGGGTTCGAACCCACCACCTTCGGTATATGGGGCCAGTGCCCTACTCGATGAGCCACCGGCGCCGCCCTGAACATTCCATATTTAAAGAGAATACAAGTTGTATCCCTGAGATACAGATCTCTATGGCTTGGTAATCATCAGCTCTAGAATATTATCTTATTTAAAAACATTACTTAGGCTTGGCGCCCATAGCTCTGTGGTTAGGGCACCAGCCACATGCACTGGAGCTGGCAGGTTCAAACCCGGCCTGGGCCCGTTAAACAACGAAAACAACAACAACAAAAATAGCCAGGCGTTGTGGCGGACACCTGTAGTCCCAGCTACTTGGGAGACTGAGGCAAGAGAATCACTTGAGCCCAAGTTTGAGGTTGCTGTGAGCTGTCACCATGGCACTCTGAGGGCAAAGTGAGACTGTGTCTCAAAACAAACAAAAAAAGTAATACTTACCGAAAGCAGTAAAATGATACCTGAAAAAACACTGCCTAATGATGTAAAACCACCAAGATTAAGAGTGAAAAATGATGCCATAACTTATGTGCTAGAAGCAGCAGTCTCTTAAAGATGTTCAAATGTATGTTAAAACTAGCCTGAATAGCAGAAATCACATGAAATCTATCAACATTATTTCTTGATACTGCCAGAAGCAAACTGTCTTTTAAGTGTCATCCTGCAGTTAGGTGGCTAGGGAAGAACAAGACAATGTCCAGAGAGAACTAGCATATCCATTCCCACAGTGACCCATAAGAATATTTGCATTACATAACCTAAAAGAGAATGCAATAAAGAGTCAAGTATGGCAGGATGTTAAGCATATGAAATACAAAGTAACGCATCCTGGGTTTGATTTCTGGCTACACTACAAATTGAGAGAATCTACAGAAGTTTAACGAAGCATTCACAGTATTGTTGTGAGACCTGAAACAAGATAAAGTATTGCAAAAATCATTTCATAAATTTCAGAGTGCTTTATAAATGTTAGTGTATATACAGGTTTAACATGGAAATGTATACACATAAGTCAGTGACAGGCTTAGCCTAACATTCAATATTAAAATAAAAATAAAACATGGCTGGCATGGTGGCTCACGTCTGTAATCCTAGCACTTTCAGAGGCTTAGGTGGGAAGATTGCCTAAGACCAGGAGTTTGAGGCAGCTGGAGCAAGAGCAAGACCCAATCTCTGCAAAAACTAGAAAAAAATGAGCCAGGCATGGTAGTATGCCCTACTCCCAGCTAAGAGTAGAAGAATCTCCTGAGCCCAGGAATTTGAGGTTGGAGTGACCTATGACGACGCCATGGACTCGAGCCTGCATGAGCTATGACGACGCCATAGCACACTAGCCTAACAGAGCCAGACTCTGTCTCAAAAATAAATAGGTGGTCAGGCGCAGTGGTTCATGCTTGTAATCCTAGCACTCTGGGAGGCCGAGGCGGGTGGATTGTCAGAGTTCACAGGTTTGAGACCAGCCTGAGCAAGAGTGAGACCCTATCTGTAGAAATAGGTGGGTGTTGTGGTGGGCACCTGTAGTTCCAGCTACTTGGGAGGCTGAGGCAAGGGAATCAATTTAGCCCAAGAGTTTGAGGTTGCTGTGAGCTATGACACCATGGTACTCAACCGAGGGTGACAGCTTAAGACTCTGTCTCAAAAAAAAAATAAAATAAATAAATAAAAAAATAAAAATAAATAAATAAATAAAGGTGTGGTGGCTCATTTTTGTAATCCTAGCACTCTGGGAAGCTGCGGTAGATTGCTTGAGTTCAGGAGTTTGAGACCAATCTGAGTAAAAGTCAGACCCTGTCACTAAAAATAGAAAAACTAGCTGGACATGGTGGGAAACACTTCTAATCCCAGCTACAAAGGGAGGGTGAAGCAAGAGGATTGCTTGAGCCCAGGAGTTTGAGGTTACAAAGCACTATCATGCCACAGCACTCTACCAAAGGTGACAGAGACTTTATCTGAATAAAAAGAAAATAAATAAATAAATGATAGAGCAAAAACTTGTACTCAGTTATGGAGCTGGATCTATAACATCAAGCATTTATCTTAAACATAAAGTGAATTCAACAAAGAACTACTGGGACAAGCACTCTAGGGTTGGTAGATACTTGTAAAGTAGGAAAAAGTTCCTCTGACAAGAATCAATCTTTCACTATAGCTTCTCCATCTAGAGCAGCAGTTCTCAATCTGTGGGTTGTGACCCACAGGAACTGTATTAAGGGTTGCGACATTAAGAAGGTTGAGAACCACTGATCTAGAATGAGCCAAAGAGCCCAATGAGTCTGAATAAGAAGGTATCTGGCTTTCTGGTCAGTTTTCTTACTCTTTCTGACAGTTTTCTGCTTCCTCAATATAGATCTTTCTGTTGCTGTTTCCATAAAGTGATTATGTCATAATGCTATTTCTGAATGTTTGCTCAAGTCTCAGATCTGCTCAGAGGAGTATGTGAAGACTCTCCACTCCTCAAAGGACAAAAGGTTTCTATGTACATTAGTTGGAGCAAAACTGATAATTCTTCAACTAATACAGGGAACACCTATAATTTTAGATATCATAGAGTTCCCTTTTTTTCTCATTTCAATATCCTATAAAGTGGAAGAATTAAGTACTTCAAAAGTAAATAAAGATATAAACAGAGATTCCTCAGTTCATGAACTATTAGGTAAAACACTATTGAGTGTCTCATCACTCAAGATGATGATAACCTCAGGCAGTGTCTGTGGCTCAAAGGATAGGGCACCGGCCCCATATGCCAGAGGTGGCGAGTTCAAATCCAGCCCTGGCCAAAAACTGCAAAAAAAAAAAAAAAGATGATAACTTCAGAAATATGTTTAAAATTCCATATAGGTAAATGAAGTACAAATTATAGATAAGTTGCAAAACTAAATGTACCTAAATAAAATTGGACTTCAGCATAAATGTCAGTTAATTATCAGAGGTAAATTCTTTTTCTTTGGTTGGAAACAAAGATCTTCATATAAACAAAGCAGACTACAAGAAAGAAAGAAAACTGGAAAAACAAATATCATAAATTGGAATAATACACAGAGAATTAAGAATTTAATAAGCAGAAATGTGAAGGACCCTTAGAAGTGGTTTTGATTATAGACTGTCTGGATTTTAGTTGGCCATTATTTGACGAACTTATAAATAGATTTTAGATAAATATTTTTGTCAATTTAGACAAAAAGGAAAGAAAGATGTTACTTTTAGAGCAAAACCCTAAGATGAAATCACTGAAAGAATTGAAAGTTGAAAAAAGTTAACTGAATTATAAAGGGACAAGACTCTGAAAATCTTTATATTATACACAAAAACAGGTGGAGATCAAGAAGCTGTCCTTAAATTTGTCACAAGATATTCTGACTAATATGTACATGGTAGGAACAGAAACAAATCTAAGATAAAGTGAGAATACTACTTTTAAAGATGGCAAGTCATCAGACTGAAGACAGTCAAATTGGCAAAGATATCAGAATAGAGAAAATTCCCACTGATAATATGCCTGTGGCAGGGAAAGGCATCCCAAAGAAAACATGAGAACAAATATTCTTCAGAATTACTTTATTGAAGCCCTGAGTAGTGTAAGAAAAACAAACAAACAACAACAACAAAAAAACCCAGATTTTTTTCTGGTGCCACTTATAAATTAGTATAAGAACACAGTGAATGAAATAAAGTTGGTCAGATAAAATGTATTTCTTTAGTCTAAATATGCTTTTAAAACTTTTATAACTTGACATAATACAAATTTTTGTAGTACCCTGTTGTTACCTCCACACTAAAGACCCAGGTAGTTAGGAAATGGTTTGAATGAGTATAATGTTTGATGTTTATGCTAGGGTACATTATGAAGAAATAGATTAAGCATGCTAAACTTGAATAGTTGCTATGCAGTACTCAGTTCAAAGATGTCATCAATTTATTTTAAAATACTAATATTTAAAAATGTTTTCTAAAATAAATAAAAATGTTTTCTAACATTTAAATCATTTGTTCCCACCCAAATTAAATTGTGCAATAAGTTTAGTTTTTTTTTGGAGACAGAGCCTCAAGCTGTCGCCCTGGATAGAGTACCGTGGCATCACAGCTCACAGCAACCTCCAATTCCTGGGCTCCAGAGAGTCTCCTACCTCTGTCTCCCAAGTAGCTGGGACTACAGGCACCCACCACAGCGCCCGGCCATTTTTTGGTTGCAGCCGTCATTGTTGTTTGGCGGGCCCGGGCTGGATTCACCGTCATTGTTGTTTGGCGGGCCCGGGCTGGATTCAAACCCCAGCTTAGGTGTATGTGGCTGGCCCCTTAGCCCACTGAGCCACAGGCACCGAGCCAATAAGTTTAGTTTTTAAAAAGAAATGCATCTTTTATTATTTGTAAGTGGTGGCTATTTGGGAATGTTTGTTAAATAATGGCTGAATCACAACTGGTTTTAATAGAAATGGCCACCATTATTAAAAGAATATGAACACAAATTACCAAATGACAGTATTTGGAAATTTCTGGTCGAGTTTGTATCCAGATGCAAGTTCCGAATCCTTTGCTATGGTTCACAGTTCATAGCAGTTCTGGAAGCTTCATGTGACTGAGTTGAATGCTGAGATAAAAGCTGGTTCTACACAAAAACAGCTGTTTCCAATTGTGGGAAATATATTTACAGAAAGCAATACATTTTATCTGACTCACCAATTAAATGTGCTACCAGTCAGAATGATTCAGAGCTTGTGCTGGCGATTTTTAAGCAAAAAAGTCTGTGTTTATCTCTCTCTAATTAGTCTACTTCTCATAATGCCCGAATCAGATCATTCACTAAAATGGAATTCCTTTGGAAATTCCCAGAACTGCACTAACCACAACACAATCAATTTTCTACTTTCATCTCCATGGGCTCACATTTCATTTATACATACATTTATGTGTATATATATATATAAAAAAATGTATGTATGTATGTATGTATGTATATGGTATCATTTTAAATTTCTTTTCCAACTGATATATATTTGTACATATTTATGGGGTACATGTTATATTTTGTTATGTGCACAGAATTTATAATGACCAAGTCAGGGTATTCAGGGAATCCATAACCTCAAGTATTTATCATTTGTACATGTTGGGGACATTTTAAGTCCTCTCTTCTACCCATTTTGAAATATAAAATGCTGTTCTGTTATTGAACATTATAATCTACTCCTATCGTTATTAGTCCTCATTTATTCTTGGGGGACAAAATATTCATCAACATTGAGTATATCAAAGAATGTATTACACTTAAGTGTAGTACATCACCTACAACAATGCCCCGTTGTCTGCTTATTCTATCATTATCACTTAGAAGCTATAAATGTTAAATGCAAAATACTCCATGCTACTGCTTTGCTCATTTTTTAAATCAAGCTGCAAAATCTGCCATGTGCATCCAGCCATGAGTCAAATATGCTGAAAAATAATGGATGGAATATCTGACATTCCAAGACACTCTTTTTCGCTGTGAGTTCTTCTATGTCTACTAAACATAGATAGATTAATTAAACAGGATCATGTAACAGCAGGTTTAGGTAAAACCAGGAAAATTGGCCTAATTTAAGAGTATAATTTCACCATAATTTCATTTGCATCAATCTGATTTCATGTTAGTTTATAACACTTAGTATAAAATAGTATATAAATCTGAAACAAGCTAACCACTCACTACAAGTACATAATTTATAAAATGATCAGACATATTACTCTTTTCAATGCTTTACAAGATTCAATTTGTTGTAAATAGAAAAAAAGATTTAATTTGTTTTCTCTAAAAATGATCAAGTAATAATTTGATTCTGCATCTCTGAAACAAGGTGAAAAAGTAAGTGCCTTGCTCCAGGCTACAGAAAAGCCTATTCCTTTTATCTGATTTCATTTAATTTTCCTAAAATTACATCAACATAACTTCAAAGGTGCCTGTTTTATTCCAAGTGACACTTATGATGAATCCATTCAAAACAAATAATAAATGATCTTTGTTATTTTTTTTCCTTAATCAGCTATCAGAACTGAGATATTTTAATTAACAATTTACGCTTTCCTTTTAAAAAAATACTTGTTATTCTGAAATAATTTTACATTTACAGAAAAGATGTAAAGATAGTACAGTGAGAAAATTCTTACCTACCTTCACCCAACTTCCTCTAAACTTAACATTTTACGTAATTATAGTACATTTGTCAAAACTAAGAAATTAACATTGGTATAATACTAGTAAGAAAATTCCATCACACATGTAACTGGGCAATTGAAACAAACAAGCAAAAAAAAATTCCCACAAAATTCCAGACCTTGTTCAGATTACAGCAATTTTTCCAATCCTGTCCTCTTATTCCAAGGCTAGTATGATATCAAAATGTATTTAGTTGTCAAGTCTGTTTAGACTTCTCTGTTTTGTAACGTTTTCTCAGTCCTTACTTCTTTTTTCAGGTGGTTAGTACTTTTTAGTACTGTGAGGTATTTGCAGACTGCCACCAAATTAGTTTTTTTGGACTTCCCCCCTATCCCCCCAATTAGACTGGGGCCATGGGTTTTTGGTAAAAATACACAGGAATAAAGTTCCCTTCCTAACATTACATGAGGGAATATGTGATATCATCATGTCTTATCATTGGTGAAGTTAACCTGGCACTTGGTTAAGGTGCTGTCTGCCAGCCCTCTTCACTGTGAAGTATTTTTCATTTCCGTACTTTGTTCTGTGAAATAACTAAGTTGAACCCAGATTCAAGAGGGGAATTTAGCTCCAGCTCCGGAAAGTAGATAATCAGCAATATTACAGTAGAATCTCCATAGTTGACAATCTCCTTACACTGACCACCTTCTTTTTTTTTTTTTTCCTGTTGAGGCAGAGCCTCAAGCAGTCACCCTGGATAGAGTGCTGTAGCATTACAGCTCACAGCAACCTCCAATTCCTGCGCTCAAGCGAGTCTCTTGCCTCCACCTCCCAAGTAGCTGGGACTACCAGCGCCCACCACAACGCCCGGCCATTTTTTTTGGTTGCAGCCATGATTGTTGTTTGGCGGCCCGGGCTGGATTCGAACCCGCCAGCTCAGGTGTATGTGGCTGGCGCCTTAGCCCATCGAGCCACAGGCACTGAGCCTGACCACCTTCTTAAGTTGGACCTAATTTTAAGAGACTACACATGTACCCCATGAATGTTATCAGAACAGCAGGTCTAGTTTCCTATGTTGACCACCTCCATACACTGACCAATTTGTTAGCAGTCCCTTGGGTGGTCAATTTACAGAGGTTCTACTGTATTTGCAATTTTTCTGTAAGATTTATCCCATTTTCACTTTCTATTCATTTAGTCAATCATTTATTTATATCAGCATGGATTTATTTTTTAGATTCCAATCTAATGCTTTCATTATTTATTTTGTTACTTAAACTGTTCCAGGTTTGGTCATTGGGAGATGTTTCAGAATAATAATGTTCCAAGGGGATGGGTGCAGTGGCTCAGGACTATAGTCCCAGGTACTCAGAAGGGTGAGGCAGTAACATTCCTTGAGCCCAGGAGTTTGAAGGTGCAGGGAGCTATGATGATGCCACTGCACTCTAACTTGGGTGATAGAGAAAGGACCCTGTCTCAAAAGTAATAATAATGATTATAACATCCCAAGTGTGAGCAATAATTTTGTAATGTATGAAATATAATAAGAAATTTGGGGAGCATTTTAACATGTTATCAGATTAATGTAAAATGAATCTATCTTCGATTTATTCATGAAAAAAATCACCTAAAGACCGCGGAGATCAATTTAAAATAACATGCAATTAAACTGTTTTTATTTTATGTGAATTTGTATATATACTCTAAAAGAAAAACACTACATGATATTGAAGCAATCACAGATCAAGGAAATGCAATTATGTAAGAGAATTTTAAATAATAATAGATTATAAGGAAGAAGAAATTATAAGTCAGTTAGAATCGCTAAAAAACAGTGAGGGAAAAAAAGCAAGATTTTAAAAGTGAACTAATTTTTTTTGTTTTTTGAGATAGTCTAATTTTGTCGCCCTTGGTAGAGTGCTGTGGCATCACAGCTCACCGCAACCTCAAACTTTTGGGCTTAAGCAATTCTCTTGCCTCAGCCTCCCAAGTAGCTGGGACTACAGGCACCCACCACAATGCCTGGCTATTTTTTTTTTTTTTTTGGTTGTAGTTGTCTGTGTTGTTTGGCAGGTCCAGGCGGGGTTCAAACCCACCAGCTCTGGTGTATGTGACTGATGCCCTAGCCACTGAGCTATAGGCACCAAGCCAAAAGTGTAAGAATTTTAATTGTCTACATTTCTTCACTTCCCATTAACTCCTCAGACTCAGAAATCTAACATTTGCTACTGCTGTGGATGGCAAAAACAACTGCCAATGCCAATCATCATAACACGCAGTACTCAACACTTCTGACCAAAAACTCCCTGAAGAAATCCTGAATATACACACTAAATATTATCATTTCTTTTTATGACTAAAATAATCACTTACCTAAAATTTTTATCTACTGCTTTGACCTATCTTTTGAGTGACAGATCCGTTATGTCCCACAAAATAACATGGACTCCAAATCTATTTTCTCCCAACCTTCTCCTTTTGCATATCTCATTTCATTTACTCACACACCATTCAATCAACTGCCCAAGAGAGGTATCTGGAAGCCATTCTAAAATCCTCCCCCTATTTCCCCCTTCTGAATGAATACAGCTTTTCTATCTTGCTTCAGGGACTTATCATATTTTGTGGGGACAGTTTCTATCTGACTGCCTTTCTCTAATTCATCCGTCACACTGCTATCAATGTAATCTCAGCGAATTATTTCTCTTCTTAAAATCTTTACCTTCTCATTGTTTATAGGGAAACTCCAAACTCTAGGTGTTTTATATTAACAAAAGGCTTTGTTTTGTCCTTTGCCTATCTTTTAGCCTCATCTGTTGGGTCCTGCATCAAATTTTTAATACTTCGTTAACCATATCTCCCAGCCTTTTCATAGTTATTCTCTTTAAGAAATAGTCTTCACCCTTATTCTATGCATGACAAACTCAAAATTCCTTCCCAGCCCCTTTTAAGTGAGTTCATCACTTCTCTGCTCCCCAAACTGCCTTGTATCTCAATACCAGGGACAATCAATGATTTATGTGTATACATGTCCATGTTCTCTAAGAAATTCCTTTGGGGCAGAAATAATATCTTATTTATGATCATAGTCCTTGCCTTTGACACACAGCAGGCATAAAATAATTATTTGCTTAAAAAAAAAAAACCTACCATCATCAGGAATATTAAGACTAAGAAACAGGCTCGGCGCCTGTGGCTCAGCGGGCTAAGGCGCCAGCCACGTACACCTGAGCTGGTGGGTTCGAATCCAGCCCGGACCTGCCAAACAACAATGATGGCTGCAACCAAAAAAATGGCCAGGCATTGTGCGGGTGCCTGCAG
>CAUYON010188801.1:0-19605 GCA_963573935.1 Arctocebus calabarensis | reverse complement strand
GAGCTTCAAGCTGTCACCCTGGATAGAGTGCTGTGGCATCACAGCTAACAGCAACCTCCTATTCCTGGGTTCAAGCGAGTCTCTTGCCTCCACCTCCCAAGTAGCTGGAACTACCGGTGCCTGCCACAACGCCTGACCATTATTTTGGTTGCAGCTATCATAATTGTTTGGCGGGCCCGGGCTGGATTCGAACCCGCCAGTTCAGGTGTACATGGCTGGTGCCTTAGCCCATTGAGCCACAGGCACCAAGCCAATTTACCTAATTTTTAAAACCGTAAATGGCAGATCCAGGACCTGACACAGGTGGCCTAGCTTGACCATCTGTGCACTTAACCCCTTTCTATGCATGCCTGGCACCTAGCAGAACAGTATAGGCTGTCTGGAATGCTAAGCTAGCCTGGGGTCCTGCTTCCTCATGCACTCACACCCAGGCCCTCCCAATTATGACATTTAGTGCTACCCCCCTTCCCAGAACCCGAAGGTATTTTAAAGCATTTTTCTAGCAAGCACTGGCAAGCATGAAAGAGGCCCTGGCCTGTGCAGAGGGCCTGTCCTCTTCTCCCCCTGATTGGCTAAATCTTGAACATGGACCATGCCTACTTGTGACTATGGGGATACGACAGCAACCTAGAAACTCTAAGAGTGCTTCTCTGCTGATGTTTTTGCCCAGCTATTCCATGCGTCTCTTCTGCTCTTAAAAGCCCCAAAATAAGTGAGATAGTTTGCTCAGCCACTACCTTACAGGGCTGTAGTTTTCTGGATGATGGGGAAAATATTGAGTGTTCATTAGAAAAGACCATGGCCACGGGAACCTAGCTACCTCTTCATTGAGGCCCAGCATGCAATATCGGTTGATACTCTCTCAGATAGTTTAATGGGTTCCCCTAGAAAAACAAGTCCCCCAACCTCAGATTAACAGTGACGAATGAGCCAGCATCCAGGTCTGTCTTAATGTCTCACTTTGTGTCTATACCTACACAGTGTCTGGTGCATATATATGTGTTTTATGATACTAATGAATGAATGAATGAACATTCTCATTGGTTGCATTCACTAGCTCATATTCCAGACTCTAGACAAATTATTTAAACGAATGGAGTTATAGAAAAGAGAATGTTTAATTTTTTTTAGTCTTCTCCAATGCATATTTTTAATTGTATAAAATATATATAACATACAATTTTAGCTTTTTAATGTTTTTGAAGATAGGCCCTCACTTGGTTGCCTGAGATAGAGTGCAGTGATGTCATCATCATAGCACAGGTGGGCGCCACCACACTCAGCTAATTTTTCTATTTCTTGCAGAGATGAGATGTCACTCCGACTAAGGCTGGTCTTGGACTCCTGGGTTCAAATGATCCTCCTGCCTCAACCTCCCAGAGTGCTAGGATTACAGGTATGAGCTGCTATGGCCAAAATTAAGCATCCTACTTTTCTTTTCTTTTTTTTTTTGAGACAGAGCCTCAAGCTGTCACCCTGGGTAGAGTGCCGTGGCATCTCAGCTCACAGCAACCTCCAATTCCTGGGCTCAAGTGAGTCTCCTGCATCCACCTCCCAAGTAGCTGGGACTACAGGCGCCCGCCACAATGCCTGGCCATTTTTTGGTTGCAGCCATCATTGTTGTTTGACGGGCCCAGGCTGGATTCGAACCCGCCAGCTCAGGTGTACATGGCTGGCTCCTGTTGAGCCACAGGAGCTGAGCCAAGCATCCTACTTTTAAGTGTATAGTCAGTGGCCCTAAGAACATGACAGTGCTGTGCAATGATCGCCATTGTGTACCTCCAAAACTCTTTTGTCTTGGAAAACTGAAACTCTATACCCATTAAACAATAACTCCTCATCTCCCCCTCCCCTCTTCTCCTGGCAACCACCATTCTTTCTGTCTCTAAGACTGTCACTGCTCTAGAAATCTCTTATGTTTGGGGAGGTGGCTCAATCATAATTTAGTTAACTATTCTCTCAGGATGGATTGGTTATACAGACTGTTTCCTATCTTTCCCTATTATCAGCAATGCAACAACGAATATATATGTGCAACCAGTTTTTTGTGTATTTAGAATTACTTCGTGAGATTGATTGTCAGAATCCAGAATTACTGGGGGTAAAAATGACTTGAAGATGTTTTAGGTTTTTGTTACACATTACCAGCTAGCTATCCTAAAGGATTTTGGCACTTTATATATTGTATCTAAAACATTACACTAGCGATATATAAAAATGGATATTTCTCTGTATTCTTACCACCACTGGATCTTTTTTAATGCACTTCTGATTTGCCAGGCAAAAATCTATATAAACTAAAAATATGTATGTTGTGGCAAAGTGGAGTTTGGTAGGCAGACTGCTGAACTTGGAGGCAGATCTATTTTTAGATGGTGCATATAGAGCAAACTGTACCCTGAACTGAAAAGAAAACGGATAGCTGCTACCCTTTTCTTTTTCTTTCTTTTTTTTTTTTTTAGTGCTTAGCTGGGGCCAGGTTTCAACACACCACCTCTGGCATATGGGGCCAGCGCCCTACCCCTTTGAGCCACAGGCACCGCCCCTAGCTGCTACCCTTTTCAGACACGTAGGCCCTAAGTGGGGCTGATAGAATGAAGAGGAAGGGAAGAAAAAGAGACCAACATTAGGAGCCAGGGAATCAAAGTCAATAAGGTAGTCCCTCAATCTGCTTACAATTGGATAGACTTTATTTTCTTTTTTAAATTAAATTAAATTTTATTTTTTAAGACAGAATCTCTCTTCTTCACCCTTGGTAGAATGCTGTCACATCCTAGCTCATGGCAACCTCAACCTCCTGGGCTCAAGCTATCCTCTTGCCTCAGCCTCTCAGTAGCTGTCTCTACACTTGTAGACTCTACAGGCACCACTACCGTGCCTAGCTAGTTTTTCTATTTTTCAGTAAAGATGGGGTCTCACTCTTGCTCAGACTGGTCTCAAGCTCATGAGTTCAAGCAATCTGCCTGCCTCCGCCTCGCAGTGTGCTAGGATTACAGGTGTGAGCCACCTCGTCCGGACTCAATTGGATAGACTTTAAAAAAAAACAAAGCTCATTTTAAAGATGAGGGAACTGAGGATGAGAGTTGTTAAATCACTTCTGCAGGTCGCGCAACTCATCCGTAATAATATCAACTAAAATATATAGAGTGCTAACTCCATGCTAGACATTGTGCCAAGCACTTTAAACTGACCATCTCATTCGCTCAGACCATTCCCAGTCTCCGTGAAGCTGCTCTTACTTGGTCCCATCAAATGGACTTCCCATAATCACCTACCCAGCACACTCGGGCAGCCTGCCTGTGCGCACTGAGCCCTAGGCCTACCTGCATGCCCCCGTCCTCTCTGGCAGCACCTGGCACCCCATTGCAGGCAACGCTTGGGCCCTAAACATGTCCCTCCCTTTACTCTGTGCTGTTTCCCTTCCTAACCCTCAACCTTTTTTGCTTGGCTAACTCATTCATAAGGATCCGCTTCACCCCCACCCCACCTCACACAGGGTCTGTAGGTGTCCCTTTTATATGCTTTAGTGAGTAGACCTATCCTAGCACTTATCACACTATGTGAGAACTGACAACTAAGTTCAAGAACTCGTCCTGGAAAAAGTGCTACATACCTCACTGCTGAATACCACTCCAATCACCTTTGAGGTCCTTCCCTTGGCTCTCTGGTGACCAGAGTGATATTCAACAGCGAGGTGTGTAGCACTTTCTCTAGGGGGAGTTCACAAACTTAATTGCGAGAACTCCTATGATGACAGCTCTGATGGCCATTCCAGAAAAAGAGTTCCAAAATTGTTTTGAAGGGTGGACTAGGCACTGGCATTGGTACACAGCTTCCTGAGAAGAGTACTTTGAAGGTGACTGTGGTGATAATCAGAATGAGTTATGTAGCACTTTTTCTAGGAGGAGTTTGTGAACCCAATTGTCTGACCTTGTATTGTAATTGATTATGTGTCTGTCTCCCCGGGAGGCATCTTTCAGACTACAGGGTATGCTTTTATCCTCGTATTTCTTTACCTGAGCATTCCTGGCACAGGACAGTCCTCAATTAATGTTCAGTAAATGAATGTTCCCTGCTGTTCAAACCCAGATGTGACCCACACAGGTGAATGAAACAGAGTGGGAGGAAACGAAGAGGTTAGAGCCCTGGGTTTCTCCTCCTGGGGACCACTCTGGACTCTCTTGGGCCAGACTGAGATTTTCCATCCTCCACACCTTCACCTTGAGACCCACAGACCTTCTCATAAAGAACCTGGGATGCTTGGGAGCAAGGCTCTATGGAAACACAGAACCTTCAGCCTGGTGGGAGGGCTGTAATTAAATTTCTCTGCTAACAAGCTTCTCCCGGAACAGCCTCCCCTTCCCAGACTGGTCCTCTGGGAATAGAGACTGGGCTGTTTTCTTTTTCAGCTGCCACAGCCAGAGCTCGTTGCCGATAGACAGCACAGGAAGCCCAGGAAGCTGCTGGCACAGAGGAAGAAAGAGAGGAGGGGGAGGGGTCACCGTGCTGCCTAGAGCCTGCGCTGACAGCTTCCACTGACAGGTTCTCCAGTGAGGCTGTGGCCTTGGAGGACTCTAGCTTCCACTCAGAAAGGGGCCCATCCTTCTACCACACCCAGTGCTCTAAGCACTTACAGGAACCCCAGCAAAGCAGGCCCGTCAAAAACTATTAAAGTGACTTACTGCTGGATAGTCTAAGTCAACGTTACGGGAAGGATCAGAACTCTTGTTATTCCTTACTCTTAATTTATCTCGTATTTAATTTAATGTTCTATAAGGATGCAGGGGCAGTGAGGAAAGCACCTCAATATTTTTAAAGCCCAAACCCTCATAAATCCCTTCCCCTGCTGAGAATGGGAGCCCTTGGTTGGCATCTCTTACTTCGCCTGGGATGGCATCCCGCCCTCCCTCTGGCACTGGATGTCCAAGCCCAGGGGCATCTGGGGGCAGGCCGGCTGCCCTTTGCCCAGCCTTGTGGGCTGATGGCAGACAGTCATATTTTTATGAACCACTTCTCCCACTTGCCGACATTTCATCTTTGGAGAGGAAAGTTACCAGAGTGGGGGAGGGAGGAGCGGAGGGGAGGACCATGCTCTGCCTTGCAAGATTTTCAGCAATGGATTGTTTAAGGATCAGGATGAAAAATAAAAAAGCAAAGAACAAAACAAGCAAGCCAATAACTCTAAAGAAACTTCCCTGAAAGGAAAGGGGAAAATCAATATTTAATTCAGACTCCATCGATTTGCAATTTGGGTACCACACTCAGCACTCGATTTTGTCCAGGTTTCCCAGTGAGAGATTATGGTATCCCTGGCAATGTATACGGAGTGCCCAGGGGGAAGACAGTGACAGAGGAAGAGAAACCAGGAACTTTGCCTTCAGTCAACTTTCCCCAGCTGCTCCCTTCCCCCTGCTGGGGCACCTCCCCTCCCTGAGGGCTGGGTTGAGCCAGGAGGGATGTAAGGAGGTGATCCATCCCTAAGTAGAGCAGTATCTATGATCCGTTCCCCTAAGTACAGCAGTATCCAAATATTGTCCCCCCACTTTCTGCACTTTAGACAAACACACACACTCACACGCTCACACACCACACACACTCACACCACATATACACATGCACATCTTCATCAAAAATGCCCTAATTTGGGTGGTGCCTGTGGTTCAAAGGAGTATGGCGCCTGCCCCATATGCAGAGGTGGTGGGTTCAAACCCAGCCACAGCCAAAAACTGCAAAAAAAAAAAAAAGAAAACAAAGAAAAAGAAAAGGCTCAAAAATGCCCTAATTTTTCATAGATGCAAACTGAAGTAGCTAGGGATTAAAAAAAACCATAATATCTGCAATTTGCTGTGAAACAATTCAGGAAAAAAAGACCAAAAAACCTTGGAAGAGAAACCTCAAAACTTCACACAGTCCATCTTCTTTCCATCCTTCAGCCTTCTAGCTAATTTAATCTGCCTAAATCTAACCTAAATCCATGTTGCTGCAAATGAAGCCTGAAGCATGCTGTTCCAACACTGGATGGCACAGAAGTTGGCTGCTTGTCCTCCTCCCCACTTCCACCCAAATGCCTGAAACAGACAGAAGGCAGCGATTATATGATGGAAGGAAAAGAAGATAGGGCCACGCACGCACCACCAAGCTGTCAATCGGACTCACCAACTGCTGTGGCAGAGCTGCCCTGTTGAACTGCTGGGGTAGGGGTGGGACAGTAATGGGAGAAATACAGAGAAGTATGATTTTAGCACCCCAGCCTTCTCTGGTAGCATACAACTAGAAGGGGGAATAAACCAAGAACACCCAAGGTCAGGAAGTTGGACAGTGATCTTAAAATTAAATAAACAGGCTCAGCGCCTGTGGCTCAATGGGCTAAGGCACCAGCCACGTACACCTGAGCTGGTGGGTTTGAATCCAGCCCGGGCCTGCCAAACATCGATGACGGCTGCAACCGAAAACAGGCCGGGCGTTGTGGCGGACGCCTGTAGTCCCAGCTACTTGGGAGGCAGAGGAGATTCGCTCGAGCCCAGGAATTGGATGTTGCTGTGAGCTGTGATGCCACAGCACTCTATCCAGGGTGACAGCTTGAGGTTCTGTCTCAAAAAAAAGAACAAAAAATTAAATGAACAATATACAATATACTTTTAGTGCTTGTTCAGAATATTATGAAATGGTTAGGAGTGAAATTATTTGTCCCCATTTTACAAATAAAGAAACTGAGGACTGAGAAATTGTGTATGTGAGCTGCATCACATATTTAGACAGTGCTGGGACCAGCGCCGGCCAGGCCAGCCCACTCTACTGCTCTTTCCAAGGCCTTGCTGCTTCCAGTTTTTGAACTTGACATCCTCTAGGCTATCTTCTTCAGATTTCCCCCTCTCTCAGCCCAGCTGCCAATGTCCAGCTATTCTACCCTTCTCAGAGCTTCTCTGAGAGCCCACAGAGATCTCCTGCCCCTAAGCCCCTCTATCATGCAGGGATCATGCACGTGTGCTTGCACAGGAATGTATGGGGTGGGGACGAGAGTCTGGATTGCACAGGCCTAGCTTCCCAGTCTAGGTCCACAGGGGGATGTCCACATGGGTGTTCTACTGGGAAGCCTTAGGGCCCCTTTTTGGGTTCCTGTGTTCTTCACACCTCTCCTTTCCAGCCTCTGGAATGTGCCAGCAACTCAGTCTGCCTGCTTGTTCCCTGAAAAGCTGCCACCACCCACACATCCCTTGGGGTTCTCCTCTTTCTGCACAGTAGGATGCTATCTCCCCAGTTCCTGCTTTCTTGCTGCCCCCAAAATGTGCCCAAGGACAATTTTCCTTATTAGACATTTACTGCTCAACTTGCCTCAGAGAAGTTCATTGAGCAAGGGGAAATGACTAGGGTGCCAGAATTTGTGACATTCATCAAGTCTTGACCTCTCTTGTCTAAAGCTCTTTCCCAAGAAAAGATAGGGGGGTCCCATTTGCTTTTACCTTCTGATTTTATTACCCCAAGTGAGCTCCATGGCCTCCACCAGCTTCTGACCACCCTGTGTTAGCAAAGGCCACAGGGATTCCTTCCCTTCTGCTGGTCCTTCTTCTTAGCACTGAGTCTTAAAATTACAGTTAAGGCAGAACAGTGCCTGCCCTTCTAGGTAACAGTGGTTCATTAGCTCTCTGCCCTATCCAGAAACTATTCTTTCTCAGCATTTCCATACTAGCTGTGTGGCCTTGGCCAAGGCTTCTCACCTCGCTAAGCCCCAGGCTCCTAATCTGTGAAATGAGGCCAAAAATACCTCCTTCCCAGTGTTGAGATAATGGATTTGGAAGGGCCTTGTACATTACAAAGGGCAATTTATAGTAAACTATTTATTGTAGCTAAACAATTAAAAAAAATCAATGCCTCTCATTAAGAGCTATAATTTATTGAGTGCCAGCTAGGTGCTGGTTACTGTACTTAGTACTTTAAATACATTACTTCCAATACTCAACAAAACAGTAAGGAAGGCATTGACCTCATTTTATAAATATTAATAAGTCATCTAAAGCATTCAACTAAATGGTAGAGCTGAATTTTGATCCCAGGTATGTCTGCTTGCAGTTCATATTTTTTCCTTACCCCAATCTGTCTTATAAACAAACCCTTATATCAGGCACATGCAGTATTGCTGTATTTATCACATGTACTTGTACTTTTCTTGTTTATAGGTTTCTGTCCTAGAAGACTATGAACTTGTGAAGAACTGAGACATTTTGGTCATTTTTATAGCATCAGCTCCTAATTCTGTGGCTATCAAAATAACAGGCGTTCACTAAGTCTTTGCTGAATGATATGTGCAAATGGCTATTTACCCAACCTCATTTCTTCTCTACCCTCTTCCACAGGCCCAATTTGGGGGAGGGGGTGAGAATGGGGAACTGACAATACAGACTGCAAGTCCTTTGCCATTCTCCACCTAGGGGATCTAAATCCAGAAGCTGTCCCCAGAAACCTGCTTCTTTTCAAAGTTCTAAGAGCTCATACATATTCATAATGGGAGAAAACGCTGAGAAGAGATATTTATTGTGTTTATTAAACTGGCGTCTCGACCAAGTTTGTAGCAGAAAATGAATAAGTCTATTTCCTCCTGTGCTTTCATAGACTGAGAATTGAATTGATGGTGCCTCCTAGACTAGCGGGGGAGGGAACCACAAGATCTGGGCCACCTTCAAGTTAGAGTCAGCCCCACATGACAGGCAGCTCTGACAAGGACGATGATGGCCACTGGGACCGGGGAAGCTCAGCAAGTAACACTCCTCTATTCTCCACCCACATAGGGAAAAAAAGGAGAGATAGGCCCAGGAATTACCCAGACACAGATAATAAAAAACTGTTTTAACAAAATGTTTTAGATATGCTTGACATTTCTTCCTCCGGTCCTGAATTTATCCCTTGCTGCTAATTACCCCGAATTACCAAAACCTTGGAAATAATGCAAAAAGATGACTGCTTAATCTCTGAATGTTATGTATTCCGTGCTGTGTCTAACAGGCCCACCAAGATTTATTTCCTTTTCTAGGAGAAATGAGTCTTTGCTTCCCTTTATATTGACTATATGTATATTAGGGCCTGGATTCATTAACATTCTCTAACCTTACATGTTCATCAGCAGATTTTTGTCTGGTAGAGATGCAAATTATTTGTTGTTGATGCAGAAAGATAATTGCAGAAACTATAGTTTTATTGCACTGTAGGATATTACAGCTTTGTTTTGTATCTAATTTAATAAACTAACTTGTGCATTCCTTCCTAACTATATAAATCTGTTCATCAAATGCTCTGAACAATGGGCTTTAACATATATACTGCTGTTTTCTTTGCTAATGAGTTAAACTCTAACACACATTCATTCTACATTTGTATAGAGTGTTTTTAACTTCTTTGAAAAGTATACTTTGGCCTACTTCTACCCATCCTGGTTTCAAAGAACCAGAACATGTTCTGCTCAGCTTACCCTAGACAAGTCCTTGCTTATAGAAATGGGAAGAGTAGAGAATGTATCCCCACCTATTCAGCACCCAGCATGAGAAACAGTGACAAGCCTGATGGGAAACTGGCTGGCAGCTGATGGAGGAAGATGGGCAATGTGCCTTTCCTGGTAAGGTCACTAGGACCACAAGGGCACAGATCAAGGCTATGAGAGGGCTCCATTTGCATAGACTATGTCCTTCTCTCATCTAGGATGGGCAGGCCCAGGGCATTAGGAGGAGCTGGAAATTTTTCTAAGAGAAACAAATTCTCTGAGCTGCATCTCTGCTTGGCATACAGAGATATTCTAACTATATCCTTCCCCGTGGTTTTGCTTAGGTTACCCTCAGGTCCTAGAAACTCTAAACATGGTCTTGACTGCTGGGGAATTAGCTCAGCCATGTCTCAGATGGCTGTGGTCTTTAATTTAGATCAAGAAAATTGCTGAATTTCAGTGTAAATCAGGGAAGGGGAAGAAATTAATGTTAATTTAGGATTTTTCATATGCCAGATAATGGGTAGATACTTTTACATATTATATGTCTTGTAATCATCACAAAAACCCCACGGGTGAAAAATTATGATCCGTTACATAAAATAAAACTACGATGCAGACAAGCTAAGTGAATTGTTCAAGGGCACAGAATGAATTAATATAGAAATGGGATGAGAATTTTGGTGTGTGGCACCAAAGCCTATTCTTAACACCTCACTTAAGTGAGTAAAGCGACATCTCTGAGGTCAGATTTCTGCAGATCCAGACTTCCAGTGCTTGTCTGCTGGGAGACCTCAGTCAAGGGCTGACCTTGTTTCTCTTTTATGAGGATTACCACTTCTGACATCTCCTACGACTTCCACAGAGAATGTAAATTTAAACGTGAACCCCGGACACTCTATCAATTTCCACTGCAGGTTCTGTTGGAGTTGACTTTGCTTCTTTTCTTATAAGAGCTAGCTGCAGTCACAAGATAATTAATAATTAAGAGCAGGCTGAAGTTAAGATGGCCATTTGAGAAACCACAGACCAGGCCGTGTCACCTCCTTGGAAGCTGTGATCTTTAATTCAGATCAAGAAAATTGCTGCATTTCAGTGTAACAATCTTAGAATGGGATGACTTGGGTCTTGGGATGACTCCCTGGTCTCTTGGCTCTTGGCTGACTGGTCCACACCCAACAACAAGCCTATTGTTGCCCTTTCTATCTCCCTTGGCCCAGTGAGTCTTACCACTCCTCAGCCAAGAGCCTGAGAATCCTGGTCTAGCCATAGAGACGATATGTGTACAAGAACAGAACAGCCTATTTTTTTCCCTCTCCCTCAACCCCCATCCAACAGGCAGAGTCAGGAAGGTTGAGTAGAGGGACAAGATTAGCATAAAAGGAGAAGAGGCCCAGAAAGCACCCCTGTGGCAAGCCAGCTAGGTGAAAGGCTCTGTCTTAAATTGGAGATGTTGATTATTACATAGGGCTCAACATCTTGATGTTTAAACGGGGACAGAGTTTGACAACTTAACATGACCTAAGAGTGATCGGAAAGTCATAAGACTGTGAATTTTGTGTGTGTGTAGGAGCAAAGGAGGAAATTGTCTAAGCTAATACATTTTAAAGGGAAGTGGGAAACAAATAAAAGCACTTCATGATTAGAGCCCTTGAGTTGTGTGCACAGCATCCAAGTCCCACTTCACATAAGCTGAATGTGGCCTGTGTTCTGCCTCAGGCCTGTGCCCTAATTGTTTCCTGCAAAGACTGCTCCAGCCCACTGCTTTTGCCTGTCACGGTCTGTCCTTCCATCAAAAATAGCCTTTTAGCTGGTGCAGTGGCTCACGCCTGTAATCCTAGCTCTCTGGGAGGCAGAGGTGGGTGGGTTACCTGAGCTCACAGGTTCGAAACCAGCCTAAGCCAGAGCAAGACCTCGTCTCCAAAAACAGCAAGATGTTGTGGCAGGCGCCTGTAGTCCCACGTACTTGAGAGGCTGAGGCAAGAGAATCACTTGAGCCCAAGAGTTTGTGGTTGCTGTGAGTTACGACACCACAGACACTCCGTCTCAAAAAAGGAAAATAATAATAATAATAGCCTTTTCCTCATTCGTAGAAGTTTGGCAACCATCAGCTGGGTCCTTTTCATCTCAGCCCCCTAATCCCACAGCACACTCCCAGACACAGAATAATCTTGTTACAGGCTGAGCTGTGTCCCTCCTCCAAATTCATAGGTTGACATCTTAACCAACAGTACCTCAGAATGTGACAGTGTTTGGAGATAGGGCCTTTAAAGAGGTGATTCAATTAAAAAGAGAAGATTAGAACACAGACCCTGTGAAGACGTAGGGAAGAGACGGTCATCTACAAGCCAAGGAGAGAGGATCCAGAAGAAACCAACTCTGCCAACACCTTGATTTTGGACTTCTAGTCCAATTTCTATTGTTCCAGCCACCCAGGCTATGGTACTTTGTTACAGCAGCCTGAGCAGACTAAAACAGTACCCTCCATAAATATTTGCTGAATTGCTTTTGAATAATACAATTTTTTTTTGAGATAAAGTCTGTCTCTGTTGCCTGAGCTGGAGTGCCAAGGTATCATCATAGCTCACTGCAACCTTAAACTGAGCTCAGGTAAGCTCCTCTTTCCTCAGCCTCCCAAGTAACTGGGACAATAGATGTGTGCCACCATGCCCAGCCTAATACAAATCTTAAGTATCACTTTAATATCTTCATAATAATTCATTATATGAATTTTTCATGTTTCATTTAACTAGTTCCTATTGTTGAAATTTAGGTTGCTTCCAAATTTTCCTGCAATAAAGAATGCCTCAATGCGCATTATTGTTTATAGAACTTTTGGTGTTCTATTGAATTATTTTCTTAGCATAAATTTTCATGAGCAGATTTGCTTATCAAAGGCATGAACTTGTTTTTGGCTCTCCAGGACTATATCAATTTGGAACACTATCAGCATTGAATGAGTCCACTCATTTCCTAAAAGCCTTATTAGACTGGAATTTATCAATTTTCAGTCACTGAATTCCGAGCCAGGAATGCGGCTGTTTTTCTGCCCGAACCAGAGGTCCTCCCATCCTCATTGCCAACACGAAAGACCTGCCATATTCCCCATTCGTGTGTCAATCCTGATGAAAAGTCTCGTTCTCCAGAAAACCCACCACAATTTATCTTGCATGGCTCTTTCCTATACTTTGCCTCTTCCCACACACTAATCTCTTTGGATCAAAATAAACCCCCAGGCTGTGAGGCAGTTGTGTGCCACCAAGCAGTGGGGGATGAGAGGGCATGGGAAGAAGATTCTGTAATTTCTGCTCATAACAGCACCTCAAGCTCAAATGTTCCAGTGAGGTAAATAAAAGAGATGTGATTAGATTGGACCCAAATGATCAAGCAGGTCACAGAGGCAGCAGAGGCTGGCTGACATGCTGGGTAGGGGCTGGGGCTGGGGGTTGGAGGAGGTAGTTCCAGGGCACCAGTGAGGAATGGCCATCAGTAGAACCCTGCAGGCAGGGGCCGGATAGCAAAGGGCTTGGTACCCTGCTAATGAGTCCAGACTTTCAGAGGGAGCACTGAAAGGTTTGAAGCACATGAACGATCTGATCAGACTTGGACTTTTATACACAGGCAGTCCCTAGGTTACGAACAAGATGGGTTCTATAGGTTTGTTCTTAAGTTGAATTTGTATATAAGTTGAAACAAACACATTTACGTATTCCCTATAATAGCCTGGATTCATGAGTTGTATGTAAGGGAGATGTTTGAAACTTGGGGACCGCCTGAATCTAGGAGCCATGAGGAGGATGTACCAGCAAAGAGAGATGCTAGAAGCAAGGAGGTCTGTTAACTTCTTGTATTTGTCCTATGGAGGTACATCCAGGGCCTGAACCAGCACCCTCAGTCTTTTCATGTGTGTTTACGGTGTCTGCTCAATGAGTCTGACAGTCAGGACTCGCGGGGAGCAGAGCTGTTTTTCTTTTCCTTATGTCTCAAAAGATGTTAGCAACATGCTTGGCACACTGTGCTGTGCAGAGCCCTTTCCCAGGCACTGGGCTGGGAAATAGCCAGGGTTGCGGGAGCCACAGTTCCTCTAGCTTCAGGGAGCTTCCCATGCAAAGTGAGAACTAGAAAGCATAGACCAGTGACTTTCATATGGCCGTGCCACAGCACACTGGTGGGCCATGAGAGCATCTTAGGTGTGTAGCCAAAATCTTTCAAGATCATTAACTAATTTTTTTTTTTTCAGATAGAGTCTCATTTTATCACTCGCAATAGAGTGCTGTGGCCTCATAGCTCACAGTGACCTCAAACTCTTGGGCTCAAGTGATCCCCTTGCCTCAGCCTCCCAAGTAGCTGGGCCTACAGGTGCCCGCTACAATGCCCGGCTATTTTTAGAGATGGAATCTCACTCTGGCTCAGGCTGGTCTTGAACTTATGAACTCAGGCAATCCACCCACCTCGGCCTCTCAGGGAACTATGATTACAGGTATGAGCCACCAAACCTGGCCATTAATTAAATCATTTTCAAAAGACGTTCAAGCCACAGTAAGCATGTTCTTTTTTTTACTCTTTTTTTTAAAATCAACATAATTTAAATGTGCCACAGAAGCTTAACTATAGGCTCGAGTGTGCTGTGAAATAAAAACAGTTGAAAACACTGCCATAGATTAACATCATAACAGAAAAGATCCTTAGAGATCACCTGTCAAACTTTTTTTTTTTTGAGACAGAGCCTCAAGCTGTCACCCTGGATAGAGTGCTGTGGCATCACAGCTCACAGCAACGTCCAATTCCTGGGCTCTAGCGAGTCTCCTGCCTCTGCCTCCCAAGTAGCTGGGACCACAGGCGCCCGCCACAACGTCCGGCCATTTTTTGGTTGCAGCCATCATTGTTGTTTGGCAGGCCAGGCTGGATTCGAACCCGCCACCTCAGGTGTACATGGCTGGTACCTTAGCCCGGTGAGCCACAGGCACCGAGCCAATCATCCCAATTTTCAACTTCTCTCTGAAGGCAAAAAAAAAAAAATGTATTTACAGAGGCAGTTTATATCTGACATTTCCTACTATTTATTTGTTCTTGGGACATTATCGTTCATGTGCTTGTAAATCTTGTGGCCACAGTTAACAAGCCTGATAAATTATCTTTAAGACTTCACAAAAGTATTATAAATAAATGGAACAATGTATCAGTTACCTACGCTTGAACTAGATTAAGACTCACATCTGGGTTTCTTTTCTTCCCTTTCCTGTTTTCTTCATTCTTTTCTCACTTTTTACTCCCACCCTCTCCCCACGTCAACATAAAATGTTTTATATAATTCCATTAGAGTGCTGAAAATTTGGCATTTGCATACTATTTTCCAATGTTTTCCCTTCATCTGAGGAAACTTTTTTTTTTTTTTGAGACAGAGCCTTAAGCTGTTGCCCTGGGTAGAGTGCTGTGGCATCACAGCTCACAGCAACCTACAACTCCTAGGCTCAAGCCATTCTCCTGCC
This sequence comes from Arctocebus calabarensis, assembly GCA_963573935.1. Classification (NCBI taxonomy): domain Eukaryota; kingdom Metazoa; phylum Chordata; class Mammalia; order Primates; family Lorisidae; genus Arctocebus; species Arctocebus calabarensis. The sequence continues at coordinate 4,647 of CAUYON010188801.1, read as the reverse complement.
TCCGCCTCCCAAGTAGTTGGGACTACAGCTACCCACCACAACGCCCAGCTATTTTTTGGATGCAGCTGTCATTGTTGTTTGGTGGGTCCAGGCTGGATTGGAACCCACCAGCTCAGTGTATGTGGCTGATGCCTTAGCTGCTTGAGCCACAGGCACCAAGCCTGAGGAAACATATTTTTAAAAAGCACCTAGATTTTTTCATATTGTGCTAGTCAAAGTTCATCATTTGCCAGCTGCAATAGAGTTGCGAATGAAGCATTTTTCAGTCTCTTCAGGGAACTCCAGCCTCCTCCATCAATGGGAATTATTTCCACAAAAGCCCCTTCACACCTACGGTGCATCTTAGCAGGGTACTGGTGAAACTTATTAAAGGTAGCGTATCAATGTCTTTATATAGTGATCAAGAAAATGCCATGAAGGCTATCTGTAACAGGACGATCAAAATATTTCTGAATGTATATGAAGCACATTGTGCCCTATGATTGCACCAATGTATACAATTATGATTCAATAAAATTATAAAAAAAAAAAAAGCCCCGTCCTTAAACCAAGGCTGAAGGATATGAAAAGCAGGACCCAACTGGTACTGCACAGAGAAAAAAACAAAATCATACACTCTTTCCCAAAGATGGCATATGCTCCCCCATGTTAAAGACGGCAGTGACTCTACGACATGATGGTATCAGATGATAACCTTTGGATTTCTTTTCCAACTCTCTAGGCTCAGGATATCATAAAAGTCCTAAGATCAACCAGCGAAGATCTTCTAGACATACGTGTCACAGGAGAAAATAAAGATGATTCAGGAGTTAGCTCAACACAGCACAACGAACTGATGAATAGTCTGGCCTGGGAAGTTCTTAGCATGCAAAGGTTTTCTCAGCCACACAGGTCTGAAAACTGTCACCAAATTCCGCTGCCCTGGCACTACAGTGCCTCAATGAGGCATTCTTTCATGTAAGCCAATGAAGAAACAAACTTGAGAAAGGCAGCACATATATTAGAAAAATCATATAGCTAAACTAAAACTAGCTTCATGCTTCCTGAAACCTAAAAACCTGCAGTATCAGAGTGTTGGTGGAATCCCCACCCGCCACACCTGAATTCTTGAGCAGTTTATCTGGGTCTCTGGACAGTGCACCTCAGTGTCCTCATTTGCACGTGTGGTGGTTGGATGAAACCCGCATCTCCAAACCAACTTTCATATCAGGTTGCCACGTCCTGGAGGGGATGCTGGAGTTTAAGTGCACCTTAGTTAAAAGGTCCACCCTCCTTGGCAAATGATAGGTTAAACTTCACCTTCCACATCGTAAGTGGGTATAGTAATGCCTTCTTCATGGAGATATAATGAAAATTGAATAAATGATATCTAGATAAAACTCTCAGCACAGTTCCTGGAATTTAGGAAGATTCTGAAGACATCCAGAACAAACCCTGCTCAACTAAGGAGGAAGAAGCCTGGCGGTGATGCTAGAGGAGGGGAGAGTGGCTGCGCCTCCATCTGGGCCTGCTGTGAGCTGGAAGGAACTCCTGGAGGAGGCCACAGACCTACATTTCCCCAGGAGGGGACGCTTGTTGGAGGCCGTCACCCCTGGAAACCGGCATCATGAGAAACTGCCAGGCCTCTTCACTGAGGGGCCCAGGCCTCGGTGCCTGGGGCGGCCCCTGCCCATCTCCTCCAAGACCTTTTGTCAAGCCGGCTCTCCCAGCAGCCCCGCACTGCATGGCGGTTTTGTGAAGGGCACAATCCAATGCTCTGAGGAGACCACCCAGCTTCCTCTCTGAGAGTCTCCCAGAGAACAAAACTACCCCTCTGTGTGCCAGCGACCTCCTCCTCTGCCAGGCCCCTCTCACCGCCTTCCCGCCTGCCAAGGGACGCGGAGAGCTGGTCAGGCCCCTGCTGGGTGGGAACCCAGGGGACGGTGTGCTAATGAGCGGCCCGAGCCCAGGGCCAAACGCTTCTCTGTGGCCGGCGTGCTGCTGCCACCCTGTGGTAAAGGTCATTTCTCTAGGTGCACGAAGGCCCAGAACATACCACGTGAAAACACAGAGCATTTACTGGAAATTGGTTACTGATGAGCTCAAGGTAGGCTGTTGAGTCAGAAATACTTCAGAAGATGGAAGGAAAAAGGAACTTGAAGTGATCTGTGGTTCGGGCACTGATTCTCAAAATGTGGTCCTTCAACCAGTATCAGTGTCCCCTAGGAACCTTACTAGAAATGCAAATTTTCAGGTGCCACTGTAGAGCTACGGAATCAGAAACTCAGAGGGTAGAGCCCAGCAATCTTTTTTTGTTTAGTTTTGTTTTGTTTCAGAGGCAAGTTCTTGCTGTGTTGCCCACAGGGCAGTGACTATTCTCAGGCATGATCATAGCACATTACAACCTCAAACTCCTTGGGTCAAGCCATCTTCAGCTTCCCTAGGAGCTGAAACTACAGGCCTGAACCACTGGGCTTAACCCCAAAAATCATTTGAACAAGCCCTCTAGGTAGCTCTGATGCATACCAAAGTTTGAGAACTACTGGTCTAGGCTCTAGAAAGAAGTGGACTGTGGAGTTGACAGCAACGTTCTAATCTTGGCTTTGCCTATGAGCTATGTGATGTTGGGCAAGTTACTTAACCTCTCCATGCCTCAATTGGGTGGTGATGATAATAATTTCTATTTTCTAGCATTGCTGAGCATTAGATCAGAAACAATGGTAAAGTCACATGCTTGACAAAGGATACTTGTTTGGGGTGTTATAAGGGGGTCATAAATTTGCTCACACTACCACTAGAACACACAGAGAAAATGAAGTTTCTTCCTCCATTGATTTAACAGATACTTATGGAGGCCCTACTATGTGCCAGGCACAGGACTGGAGAATGTAGATAAAGTACTTCCCTTCACGGAGCTACATTTTATTATACATGTAAGACAGGGTACTATGAACTCAATTGTGCCCCCCATATTCCTACGTTAAAGCCCTAACCTTCAATCTGTGTTTGGAGATAGCGTTTATAGAAGGTACTCCCAGTTAAATGAACTCATATGGATAGGCTCCTAATCCAATAAGAATAAGACAGGAGAGAAATCTCTCTCCACAAGCAAGTTCCAGGCAGAGGCCATGTGAGGACACCGAGAAGGCAGCTGTCTGCAAGCCAGAAAGAGGGCCCTCACCAGAAATCAATCATGCTAGAGGGTCAGAGGGTCAGACAGGGGTATCCCAGGGAGGGCAACACTGTAACTAAAGTCATCTTCCTTTCCCCAAACCTCTAGGAGGCGGACAGTCCAGCCCTGGATATAGGGTATAGGTGGATAATCCAGCCCTCTGCCTGTGAACACAGTTATGCCTGAGTGACACTAACAGCATCACACTCTTCTTAAAGATTTCCAGTCACTAGTTTTAGCACTTACTTCCCCTTTCACTTCAGGAACGTCCTCATTCGTTAAATTGTAAAATTTCTCTTAGCACATATAATATACCAATCTTCAAGAACAGAAGGAGAAAGCATATTTTGAAAGCCTGTCGTATCCCAGGCGCCTCACAACAGTCCTGGGGATAAGCTTGATTCTATCCATTTAACTCACAGGAAAGCTGCAGTTTAGAGTTGCGATTTGAGTCCATATCTAAATCCGAAGCAGGTATTTTCCCCCTTGAACTACTCTAACCCTGGAAACTAAGTCTAGTCAAGCATTGCAAACCAGAACTTCATCTAAAACAAAGTAGGATAATCTCCTAGGTCACTGTAGTTACCAGCTTAGCGTGTCCCAATTGTTATTTTTAATGAAAGAATAGAAACTATCTGCCTGTAGTAAAGTATGTATTGTTTCAGGAAATTTTTATTTTAATTGTTTACATGTGTATATAGGCTTGTATGGTAAAGTAATTCACACTTCATGATCAGCAAATTTAAAGTAACAATTCCAAGCTTTTGGTAATCAATAATCCCTGTGAATTCGAGTTTGAGTGCCTTTCAGTTCCAGATCTACCACCTTCAAGGAAATTTTTCCTCTTCCAAATACAAATCATTCTTTAGGAAGTGATGCTCTGGACTTTTATCTTAACAGGTCAAGGGTTCTGCCAACACACACTTCCCAAATTCAGTTCTGGGCTCTGCTAACATATGTTCCTCTGACCCAGCCCTCCCAAATCACCTTGCACTGGTGAATTTGACGGGCACCACGACCAGGTTACATTTCTCTTAAATAGCAGTATCTGTTGGTGCTGCTTGCCAAATGAATTAAGTGCGTCCTGGCACATAGTTCTGGAGACGGAACCAAGCCGTGGAATTCCTTGTCGGCACTGACATCTGGTGGTCGTTGAGTGGCCAGCACCCCAGTCTTTTGAGCTTAAAGGAAAACATCCCCCTGGGAACCAGGTACCAACCCTGACTCCTGGTGTCCCCACACCCCTCCTGGATCACTTCCCTTCTCCATGTGGTGGACTCAGCAAAATGGAGGGAAAGGACAAGGATTTAGAGGTAGCAATATTGCAAAATAGAGTTCTGGAGTCTATGTAGAGTCACTATGTAGTGAAGAAAGCATTAATCATGTGAAGCTAATGTTGCTTTTTATTGCTTTATTTTAAATTTTTTGTAATATTCCTGGGACAATTAGAGCTGTTGCTTCTGTCCTTCCTACCATTTAAAAGCATAAAATAATAA
>CAUYON010188800.1:0-14977 GCA_963573935.1 Arctocebus calabarensis | reverse complement strand
AAAAAAAAAAAAGAGTTGAAAGAGTACAATTAACAAGTGTTTTCGGGCAAAAGGTATAACCAGAGATTACCATTGGAAAAGCTGGGTATTTTGTTATCCTGTTATAAGTCTGTAGTCTTTTCTAAAATCGGGCTTTTCTGTAGTAAAGCCCAATTTTTTTTTTCACTACACTATTTGGTAAGTCAAAATCTAAAATTCTAAAAGGCAAGAATATCAAAGAGGTATCAAGAAATATTCTCAATTATAAATAAGATAAAATAAAAATAATCACAAAGGTTCTGACAATTTAGCTCGTCATAAAGGAACCTAGATTTCTGATATTACCCTACAGGCTAGACTGTACTATGTACTTAGAAATGAGAGTGAATATGACCCACTGGCTTGTAACATCCCTATTGCTAGTATCAATACCCATATACACTTTTCATTTCATTCACTCAACATGTATCTGTTGAATGCTACATATAGTTCTGAAGATAAAGTACCATACAAAACAAAGTTTCTACTCTTTTGAGGCTTCTATTTCACAGGGTTTGGAGTGGGGAGCTACATAATAAAGAAACAAGGAAGTACACAGTATCAGACAGTGGCAAACCCTATGCAGTAAAACAGGAAAGTTTGATAGAGAATTGGTGGTTAAACTGCTCTAAATTGCTTGATCAAAGGAAAGTAGGAGGCAGCATTTAAATGGAGACCTTAATGAAAAGGAGCCAGTCCTGCAAACAGCAACAGAACAATCCGGGCAGAGGGAACAGCTAATGGAAAATGAGCCTGGGAAAGAGAAAGGCCTATGTGGCCAGAGTGGTACTTTCTAATAGAAATGTGAGCCATGCAAATGCCATTTTGAATTTTCTAGTAGCTTCATTGAACAAGATAAAAAAAAAAAAAAAAGGTAAACTTAATTTAAACATTTTATTTAACCCAATATATCCAAAACACTATTATAAACACATAATATAAAAATTATTGAGATACTTCACATAAATTTTCATAGAGTCTTTGAAATTCAAGGTATATTTTACACTCACAAGCACCGCTCCTTTTGGACTAGCCACATTTCAAGTGCTCAATACTTCCTAAGGCTAGTGGCTGGCTTGATGGATAGTGCACGGATAGAGCACAATGGGAAGGGGGATAAATGTAACACATGAGAAGTAGAAAAGTGGGCAGAGGCCAGGTCACACACAGCTTCAGTAAAGCAGGGTTAATTAACTTGGGTTTCATTGAACTGAAATGAGACTAGACTGCAGTGTTTTTAACAGACAAGTTTTCAAAAGGTCACTCTGCAGTGGGTTGTTGGGGAGCAGAGACTAGTGAGAAGGCTGCAGAGACTAGTGAGAAGGCTGCTGCAGATGGGCAGTAAAAGGTTATAGTGGCTTGGATTGCAGTGGTGGTAATGAAGCAGGAAATGATGGATTTGGATATGTTTTCAAAGCACAGTTTACAGGACTTGCTGGTAGACTAAATGAAGGGGAGGATAATGACTTCTAGAAAAATTGAGATAATTCCTTCCCCTAAAGCAATGTGAATTATGTCACACCATTAGAGAGGTAACTATTTTAATACTTATAATTCTAATAAATTTAGTATTTACTTTTTTTTTTTTTTTTTGAGACAGAGCCTCAAGGTGTCGCCCTCGGTAGAGTGCTGTGGCATTGCACTCACAGCAACCAACTCCTGGACTTAATAGATTCTCTTGCGTTAGCCTCCCAAGTAGCTGGGACTACAGGCATCTGCCATAACGCCTGGCTATTCTTTGGTTGCAGCCTTCATTGTTGTTCTGGAATTTGGGCCGGGCTGGATTTGAACCCAGCAGCTCAGGTGTATGTGGCTGGTGCCTTAGCTGCTTGAGCCACAGGTGCCGAGCCAATTTAGTATTTACTTAATGATAAAATATTCTCTATGAAACTTGGCTTCTTCCTTCCTCAGTGTAAAGCAGCAATAACATCTACTGTAAGATATTTTGAGATTTAAACTAGAAGCAGGATTTTTTAAAAAATAGCTTCAAGCTTAAAAAAGCAGAGATGGTGAGAATATTTATTCACTTGAAACCAAAAAAATCTTAGAGCTGTGAAGGAAACATTATAAGTGAGTCATAATCCACTCATACTTTACAGATGAGGAAACTCTCTATATGGAAACTTAGAGAATCCAGGTGAGAGCTAGAAAAGGATCCAATTAAACTGAAGGCAGGTTGGTAATGCATCTTTCATTTTTAGAAATCTAACATGCCTACCATAATGCTGGGAATATTGCAGGGATCAAAAAAATTTGTTTAATAAATGAACATTTAAAACAAATGTAGGTCTTCAGTGGCTCTCTTAGAAATAATGATCTTTAACAGCAACTTTAAAGCTGAAGAATACCACAGTGCGGTACAAAATGAATGTGAATCTCATCTTGGCATGAATAATCATAGGAAACCATTAATTCTATAAAGGTTTCATACTGACCTAAAAGTTGGCAGATGCTTCTTTTTCTTTTTTTTGTAGAGACAGAGTCTCACTTTATTGTTCTCGGTAGAGTGCTGTGGCGTCACACAGCTCACAGCAATCTCCAACTCCTGGGCTTAGGTGATTGTCTTGCCTCAGCCTCCTGAGTAGCTGGGACTACAGGCACCTGCCACAATGTCCAGCTACTTTGTTGTTGTTGTTTTTGTTGCAGTTTGGCCGAGGCCAGGTTCGAGCCCACCACCCTGGGTACATGGAGCCAGCACCCTACCCACTGAGCCATTGGCACCACCCAGATGCTTCTTTTCTTAATAATTTATTATTTTACATCTCAGAAAAATGTTCTTACAGTCTGCCAAGAGACCACATAGCAAGTTCCACTGAGTCCACAGCTGATAATGAATTGTTGTGAAGTATGAAGTATGTAAACCAATCCCTCTTATGATTGTGTAGTGCATGAAATAATAGCTGTTTGGCAGAATCAAGTCACTTTCCAGGCCATGAGCTACTATTAATAAAGTCATGTAATGATAATATAACTTTAAATTAAGTCACTTTTGACTTAGGATTAGGACAAATGCTTTCCAGCATCAGAAGAAATTTGCTTCCAGGCATACTACTGTAAAATGTATGACCTTTAGGCTAAAGGACAGTAATTGAGATCTTCTGGGTTAGCAGCATTTTTCTTCACACGTTCTAGTCCTCACAGCAGTGAGTCATAGATCTCATTGTGCTATAATTTTCTATCCTACTGCTAATAGTAGGATAACAGACAAGAACCATCAACTAGCATAAAAATAAAGGTCTAATCTTTGACCAGTGTCTAATGCCACATCTTCCAAAGGGCCTGATCTACTCAATATAGCTGAGAGAGGGATAAATTTACCATAATCACAAAGGAGCAGACACTGGCATTGCACAGTTTGAAGTGAAGATCTTCAGCTCTTTGAATTTAGACAGAAAGGGAAACTGTACTTGGGCCAGAGCGCTCTGAATCCGCCGTTTACTAAGGGACCACACCCCTCCTATCATAGCTTTTCTAGTTTAGGACCAGACAATAAAGGAAGAAATGACTAGCAAGAATAAGGCTTTAAACCTTTCTTTAGATATCTGTACATCTTTGGGGCCTTAGGCATAAATTCTGCAGTAGGCAAATAAATCACTTTGCATAATATCAGAAAATCAAGCAGGAGAACCCTACTGTTGCTGTTTTCCTTTAACAGAAGAAAGCAAGAAGAAAGAAAAACAGGGGAGGAGAGGTAAAAGGAGAAGAGGGGAAGCAATCAGGAGGAATCCTGAAGTTGATATTTAATAGTGTATAAATACAATGAGTAGAAGATTAAACAAAGGAATCGAAATGACCTTACAGAACAATCTCACCCTGTAGAACAGGTTTTCTTCCTATTTGTAGAATTTAAATGAATTTTTTTGTTTCATCAAATTAAAAAGAACCGCCCATAAGAATTTCCATTATTTGTAATCTTTGTACATTTGTTCAGAGAAGCAAACAAAAGCCAGTCTGCCATTGTCCCACCTAGCACTGGTTTTACCATAAAGCACAACAGCTTTTAAGAATCTTAAAGTCAACCAGATTTAAACAACAGAGCAACTGTCTCAAATGCACATTTTATTAACAAACACATTGAGCCTAATTTATCTTCCTATTTTCCCCAAATCCTAAATTATTAGAAAAAAATGGCATAGTAACTAAACACTATCTTTATTGAAGCTGAGTTTATTTTAATCCCTACTTCTAATTTTTATTATTCTAGCAAAAGTAAATAACGTAAGCCAAGTCACAGAAGAAAGATCATACAATTCTATTTTAAAGCTCTAATGTCCACATTTCTGTGAAGTAAAGGCACTGGTAAAGATATAGTTGCCATAGTTTACATGTGTTCATACAGATGACAATTTTCTTCACATAATCCCAAACAATAATCCTCCTGAAATCCTTAGGGTAGAGAAAGAAGGCTCTTGATTTAAAATAAGTACTTAATTAGGTTTAGACACCACTTTAGGCAAGGTGGTTTGTGTGTAAAATTAAAGTGTCTTGGCTGAGAATGGTTGGAAATCTTGGGCTCTGCATGGGCTACTTTTTAAACCATGAGATTTTCATATATCTAAACTGAGAGACTAAGATGATTTTTAAAATCCTCCCCAACTATAAACTTTGCTGAGTCAAAGTATCAAAAGAGAGTATTTTAATTTAAATATGGAGAAAAAACTCCTCCTGGTTTGCCTGTAATTTTCTAAGTCTTTATGTAACATTCTACAATATTGGCCATACGTATTTGAAGGTGGGGGAAGTTTATTTCCCAGTCACCCTGCCCAGACTACTTTCAGATCCCTATGTGAAAACATGTTTAATTAGTAACATCTATGTCTAGTCCCAGAAATTCTGGAAAGGCCAAATTCAGCTGAGGCTCCACTAGAATAAGAGAAAGCAACAGAAAAGAAGTGCACAAGTGTCACAGGCATACTATAGTTAACATTTCACACAAGTGAAAGCACAATTTTACTTTTTGTAACATTTTCATAAATGCTGTTTCCAATAATTTTGTGTAAATTTTAGAACTTTCTCCCATTTTCTGCTAAAGTTTTTACTGTGATATAAATTACATATAGACTAGAACTACTTTTCAAAAAATTCATATGACAATCAACAACTTGTTATCAACCTCAAAATTTCTGGAATGTTGGCCAGTAGTAGGCGTTCCAAAAATGCCCTCTAGATTGTCTTTGTATCACTAAAAAATCTGCATCACGTGGAACTTGCCAGAATGTTTCACAAAGTTAACTGAACCTAGCCTTTACTGTTGCAGAAATAAAATATCATCTGTCAGGTCCCTGTATATAATATAAGCTGAATTTAAAAGGCTAGATTCAATTGAGCAGACATGATCAACTGCCATCCTGTAGTCATTAAGAATTCAAAAGTTTGATGGATGAAACTGTATCGTCCAAGAATGTGTGAATCCTTTCCTAATATCAAATTATCTTCTGGTAGTGCTCAGTAGACAAAATAGCTGTGAAGAGTTGTCACCTTAACATTTTTAGTGACTATACTGCACTTGAATTCGTGTCTCTATTATGAGCAAATCATCATTAATCCTTAAGTGAGCTACTAATTATAATATTGCTTAGATGTTGTAATACATTCTTGGCGGATTAATAGATTTCCCCCAAAACTAAATCCCTTACAAAAAGCCAGTGGGAGAAAACATCTACAAATCTAAAAACAAAACCAAAACAAAAAAAGATGGAAAAAAAAAAAAAAAGCAGGTTAGAGGGAACGTTCTACTGCCAAGAATGGGATTAAATGCCTTCTTTATACAGAATAAAAACGAATTGTGAATCTATCTTTCTGTGTTAAAAGGCATACAATTTGATAATCAATGGGAAGGTCAACAGATAATGTTACAAAAAGGATTGCAAAAAGCAAATTATCTGAGTATTATGCACATTTATTAAATTGCACACAGCAAAAGGTGCAATAATTGGGCTCAATAATTAATTTGCTTAAGTCTAGAATATTATTAGCCTCCACCCAAAGAGAAATCATGTGAAGCCTGAGACCACCTGACTATAACCAAAAAAGTACCGTTTTGTCTCCAGTTTGTATACCTGGACCCGGAGTGGCAAATATTCTTCACAGAGATCATCCCACAGTTCCTGCAGGTCTGAAATTTCCAAGGGATAACTCACAGGTGTCCTGTAAAGGGGTTTCAAAGACCTATTTAGGAAACCGGAAGTAACACCATCAGTCATGATATGGCCAGGCTTGCCTCCAGGTGGGCTGGATTTCACTGGAATAGGAAGCTTGCTCCCTCGGGGGCTCTGGATGGGTTTATAATCAAGACCTTTAATCATGCTAAGAGCTAGCTCCAGCTTGTGATTACACAAATGCTGTGAAGCCTGATCATCTGAACAAGAGTCACACTTTACAAGTTCCTTTGCACTTCTCTCTGTCTCCTCATCCTTCTGTTGTGGAGGGCTAGCCTGGACACCTGCATCCAGAGATTCCACAGAAGAACCTGGTGTCTCTTCCTCCATGCTTTCTCCATCTGGAGGTACTTTTGTGCCCGCTAAGTCCGGCGGCCCAACCTCAGACAACGCTGGTTCTTCAGTGCAAATGCTGGTAGACCACCTGCTAGAAGGGCCACAGGTGATACTTCTGGCCACCTTTCGAGGCACCTTACAAATGGCTTCATAGTCAGAATCAGCAACCCTCAGAGCTGCACAACCACGGCATCTCCTGGGCCGGTTTCCAGGCCCTTCCGCAGCATGGCAGCTGTGTGGCTCCTGAATCTGCTCCTCACTTTCTACCCAGCACTCAAAGCCTGAATAGGCAAAGTCTTCCTGGAGCAGCGCAGAGTATCTCACATCGGGTAGGACGGACATGTCAACCGTCCCGTTCCCCGCCTTGGTCTCGGAGCCAGAGTCATCGTTGTTCTTCCGATACATACTGGCGATGCAGAATTTGAGGCGATCTTTCTCCAGCAGCAGCTTCTGCAAGCGTTCGATAGAAAGGGCTTCGATCCGAGCAATGACGGTGTCGAATCTATAGATCCGATCAAGCATGAAAGCACACTTGCTGCAAGCAAACTCGGCTTTGCCATCGCGGGAGACATCCTTGCCCAGGACGTGCGAAAGCAGAACCTGGAGGTTGAGCTTAGACGCCGTGTGGAAGATCCAGCGCCGCTGGTTTCCACACAGCTCCCGGGCACAGATCCTGCAAATCTCTTTCATCTTTCCTGCTCGCGGGTGCCAAGCTTCCCGGAGACGCCGGCGGCAGCTGGGTGCTCACTCGCTGGCTCTCGGCTGCGCCCCGTCTCCCGCGTCGGTGCTCTGGGGTCGCATGGCAGAGCCCAAGCGGGTCCCGCTCCGCAGGGGCGCTCCTCGGCCACCGCGCGCCGGGCTCCGGGTACCAGCGCGGCCAGCCCCGCCCCTCGGGCAGCGCGCGGGCATGGAAACGCCTCAGGGGATGCTGCGCGACAGCGGCGCAGGCGGCGCTCGGGCCCTACCACGTCTCCCACAGCTGTGTCTGCCGCCCGACGCCGCGTCCTCAACGCCCTCCCCAGTTGGCAGCCCGGGTTCCCGGTGCGCCGGCGCCCGCCCGCTGCTGACGCGGAGCCTCAGAGGCTGAGGATCAGATTTCAAGATGGCGCCGCGGCCCGGAGCCTGCGACCTGCGCGAGGCTCCCTTGGGAGCTGTAGTCCCAGCGGCCGGTTCTGCGCATGCGGACTGGCGGGGGTGGCCCCTCGCTCCAAATCCGGTCCCCGCTGCCCTCGGTGGACGCAGACTCGACTTACAGTGGGTACGGGTTGGCCAGCTGGCAGGGCGCTGAGCACACCCAGGCCACTTTCATCTCTTGAGCACTCACCTAAAAGGCGTATTAATCCCCTCAAGGATCCTCCCACCTCCCTCCCGGATGTCCCCAGCCTCCTCGTGGGGAGGAGAACGCTGACTCCCCTCCCCCGGTGTCCTCGGGCAGTGCCACGTACCCTGGATGGAACAGCCTGGCAGCGCCGCTAGGTACCGCTGCGGCCCCTCCCTCCTCCCTCCCCGGTGCTGGCTGAGAAGGCCCGGCGGAGCCGGGGAGGGTGGTAACTGCCGGGCGGGCGGAGGCTCGGTTCTGCCCTTCCTCTGCTGCTGAGGAGGACCGTCCAGAAAAGAGGCCAAGTGCTTCTCCCCTCGAGGTTGGGGGGTGGAGGGGGGCTTAATATCCCTGGGTGACTTGCAGGGTTCAAAAAAATCAAGACCGGCACGGAGCAGAGAAAGAGTCCAGCAAAACCATGTGAATGCATCTGGGTAACCGAGATTTTGAAGATAATAGAAGAGAAATGGGCTTTTTCAAGAATGTAGCCACCCTAGAATAGATTACCATCACCGAATTCTTTTTCAGGCACACGTAGACTACAGTCCTTATTCTAGGGGTGGGGAGGGTAGACATACACTAGCACAAAAGACTGAGCTGCTTTGAGCGGAGCGCAGGGTGTTCTCTTCAGGATTAAGGCTGGGAATTTCACTGACTTCGCTTAGTACCTTGTAAAAGTCAGTTCCTCGATCTTGGGTATAGAACTTGGAATGCACACAAAGAGGAGGGAAGATGAAGCCCTGACTGGGTGGAATGCAAGTACCACTAAGCTTAGTAAGGAACTATCTTGGCTCGAGAGGCCTGCAGACACCAGTCCGGAGCAGCAATAAGAAATCACTTGGAGTCCCTGGGAACAGGACATTTCTCACTTCAGATCATGCTAAATTTTACTATTTTGGCTTTGTGAAGTAAGAGCAGCAACATCTAAATTTTTCTGAACCCTGTCCTCAGGTCAAAGCCCATATTCCTAGGAGACATCTGCCTTCTGTGACAGCTCATAATAAACCCCCAAATTTCTTATTGCAGATTATAGGAGATGACTTTAGGGAAATACTTTACAGTGTTTAGCTCATTAATAATATCTAATATTGTTATTTTAATACAACAATGGAATATTTTAAACTAACTTTAAAACCTTGTGGGGCTCTGCAGACATAGATTGTATTAATCTCTTATTTAATCACAATTGTAAGAGAGAAGGAAAATCCTTAGAGCTTTGAGTTTAGTAGGCTACAGAATTTTGCATATGTAATTTCATCTAATATGCATATTCTGACCCTAAAACCAAGAATGTGAAATACAGTTCCAAATACAGTTCCACAACTGATCTTTTTCAGTATTTTTGCTTGCCTTTAGGTATGTGGACTTCAAATGTAGGAGAAATTAAGCAACAATCTGGAATCTATATATGTGTAGAAAGGCAAGGAGTTTCTGCACTCACCCAGACTGATGGACAGACTGCCTTTCAGTACATTACCCTTTTGTACCCAGTATTGTCCTAAAGAACAGGAGGACTGAAAGGTCCCTAAAAGTGCAAATTAAGACATTAATCTTGGTCTCACCTTTGACAGTCAATGCAAGCCACATTTTCCTATTGGGAAAACCCTAATAAAATGAAGTACCTTTCAGGAGCAAACGCTGAATAATACTTTGTATTGTTCTCTGTTCCTTAATAGAATTTTACATCTGACTGACAGCCTCCAAATTTTAAAGATCAGGTAATGTCCAAAGAGAATATATAGTAAGTTGTTAGTAGTGGTTATGTCTGGTGAGTGGAATTGTGGATATTTTTTTCACATATTTGTTTTCTATCATTTTCTAAAGTATGTATTGCTTTTGTGGTAAGAAAAAAAATATTTACTTAAAAAAAGGTGCAGTTAACCCCTTTAGGCCTCACTTTCCAATACTGAAATGGTAGTGATGTAGGAGTCATTTATATACCACGAGGCAAGGTCATCGCTGAGGTCTGAATTTTCACACATGCTCTGCTTCCTGAGGGTACATGTTATCACCTGGTGCAGAGTTAATCATTGCTGCAAATAGTGGCATGCTGGGAATTTGTCAAAAAGTCATGCAAAAAATTCAAAACTTTGATCTTCTGACATAAACGGGTTAAACGCATTTTAGTGTATTCATACAATATAGTACTAACTGGCATTTAAAAAGAATGAACTCATACATGCAACATGGATGAATCTCAAAAACATGTTATTATTATTTTATTTTTTTGCAGTTTTTGGCAGGACTGGGTTTGAACCCGCCACCTCTGGCATATGGGACCGGCACCCTACTCCTTTGAGCCACAGGTGCTGCCCGTCAAAAACATGTTAAATGAAATAATTCTTACACAAATTAGTAAATCCTTTGTGATGTGCAATTCCATTTATTTGAAGTCTAGCAACAGGAAAAAGAAATCTATAGTGATAGAAGTCAGGAAGTGGTCAAAGGGTAAGAAATAGGACTCATCCTCATTCTCAAATAGATTGCAGTGGGGCACAAATTTTCTGAGGTGATGAAGGTATCTTGTTTTGGATAATGGTTACATGGGTGTATACAGTTGTCATAGCTCATTGAACACAAAATATAGTCCAGAAGAAATTCTATAAAAGGCCCAATTGCAAATTTAAAGCTTTGTAGTTACTATCCATATGACTGTGGAAAATACTATTTTGTTTACAAGTGGATATAACACATTTATTATTGAAGCAAGGCACATGTTAAGGTAAGACTTACAGCTTCTGATGACTTACTATAGGACTATTACTCCCAAAACTTATTGAAGGCACAGAATAAAGGAAAATTTGAGAACAAGTTTCATATTATGATAAGCTGTTATGATTAACTAAACTATTCATTTTATATATCAGAAGTTTGCCTTCAAAATGAATTAATAAATAACATTTACAAGCACTTGTTAGCTGTATGTCCTAGGTCAATGGTACTAAATGGTACTGACTTATATCTGGCCCTTAATTTCCTAATCTACAATAAAATATGTTGAATTTAAATAACAGTTTTCAAACGTTGGCATTCATCTGAGCCACTTGGAGGGCCAGTTAAAACAAAAATTGCTGGGACCTACCCCCTTGAGTTTCTGATTCAGTAAGTAGGTTTGGGGTGGGACCCAGGAATTTGCATTTTTAACAAGTTTCCCTGATCTGGGAACCATGCTTTGAAAACCACTGAAGGAGAAAGTTGCCCTAAGCTGTATCAGTGAAAAAGTCAGAAGCTCTGTAGATAAATGGAGAAACCCACTAATGAAGAATTTCTTAACCAAATCTATGTTAAATTGAGAGAATCATCTTCCTGGTTGGAACAAGGTTCCTAAGTATTTCTGTGGTAGGGGTCTTTTCTACCATTTCTATTTTGACCTCTACATTTTGGAGTCTGAGAAGTATCTTGTAGAACCATAGTCACTTGTGTACCTCCTGCATGGCAACAGGATTTTACTGTTTCTAAGACCTAATTCAGGGCTGGGAGGGAGTTTCCAAGAGAACCAGAGAAGTGGAAAATCTCCATGTCTCAAACCAGTTATATTAGGTTTCACTGCTCTAGTTATGACATTGGAAATAGCTATTCAAATTACTACAAACTATGCCCCCCCCCCAAAAAAAAAGATTCTGGCAAACAAGCTAAGGCAGATGAGGAAATGCAAGAATGTCAAAGTAAAGCCAGGCAGGCTTTTTGGTAACACAAAGTCCCTGTGCTGGTTAGAAATCTTAGAGAGGTCAGCAACAATCAGAAACAATTATGCTTTGCATTAATTAAAAACACAGCATTTCAACACTTGTTTTAAAACCAAGAGATTTCCAGTTTGTCTACAGATTGCAGCAATATGGTTATCAGCAAAATCTATCTAATAGTAAACATTAGTCTTTCAAGTTAAGTCATTACATACCCATAGCTTGTTAAGTAAATTTTAAAATATATGCTAAATCAGTCCATGAGCAAGAAGCCAAATGTAATATGTCTTTTCTCTGTCTTCTGTGAGCATTCAGTTTAGCTGACAGAGGGAAAATGTCCATGCTACAATTAGAAAAATTGATTGGTAAACTAAATGGTACTGACTTAAATTCAGTGTGAGTGCAGGAAAGGTTGAGATTAGTATGAGCTAATACAGTTGAAGGGGCAGGCATGGTACCTGAGAAGGGTGTTAGGATAGAGGAGGCAAAGGTTAGGATAGAGGAGCAAAGGAGAATATTAATAACATCCTCAAAGCTGTGAAAGTTGGGCTAAACACAGTTCTAGCTGGTAGGCAAAGGAGATGCGGATTTTTGAATGACCAGGTTCATCTCTCTATAATCTATAATTGTTCATTTTCAGAGAATGTCAATAAAGGGCCAACTAGACGCTTCAAAGATGGCTGAGAATCTGTTGAAAGTAACCCAGGTTCTGGAAGGCCCGCAACAAGCAAAGCACCTGAGAACACTGAGCGTGTGCGGGCTGCTGTCAAGGTCAGCGCTTGGCAATGCAGAACGAGAAGCTCATCTGGGGATTCCAAAAGTTACTGTGTTGGAGATTCTGATGCAGGGTCTAGGCATGAAACAGTAGCAGTTCATTCCTCGGCTACCAGAGCAGAAGGAACACTGCTGAATTTGCTAACCACTTGCTTCAGATCGCTGCTCATGAACCAGATTTCTTCAAGAAGCTCATCACTGGAGATGAAACATAGGTCCCTGGCTGGGATCCAGAAATGAAGGCCTATTCATTTCCAGTGGACTTCGCCTGGTCCCCCCCACCCAAAGAAAGCGTGGCAAAGTCACAGTGAGATCAACACCATGTTAACTGGTTGTAGATTGGGAAGGTTTACATCATAAGTAAGCTCCTCCAGGCCAAACAATTGATAAGGAGCACCTCCTCAGTGGTCTTCGTGGGCTGAAAGATGCAATGTGCTGATAAAGGCCTCAGCTGTGGGTAACTGGTGACTGGTGGCTTCCTCTGACAGTGCGCCCATCCATGCATCATGTCTTTTTTTTTTGAGACAGAGCCTCAAGCTGTCACCCTGGATAGAGTGCTGTAACATCACAGCTCATGGCAACCTCCAATTCCTGGGCTCAAGCGAGTCTCTTGCCTCCGCCTCCCAAGTAGCTGGGACCACAGACGCCTGCCACAATGCCTGGCCTGGCCATTTTTTTTTTTTTTTTGGTTGCAGCCGTCATTGTTGTTTGACCACCCTGGCTGGATTCGAACCCGCCAGCTCAGGTGTATGTGGCTGGCATCTTAGCCTGCTGAGCCACAGGCGCCGAGCCCATGCATCATGTCTTGTGCAGAGTTTTTTGGTGAAACATCAAATCACCCACATGATTCAGCCCCAAACATCAAATCACCCAGGTGACTCAGCCCCCTACAGCCCAGATTTGGCACCCTGTGACTTCTGCCTTTTCCCAAAACTAAAATCACCTTTGAAAGGGCATAGACTTTGGACCTTCTATGAGATTCAGGAAAATACGGTGAAGCAGCTGATGGCAATTGCAACTATGAGGACTTGGCAGAGTTTTGAACAATGGAAGAGACATTGGGAGAATAGTGTGAGGTCCCGAGGTGCCTACTTGGAAGGGGAATGATGCATCATTTTCCAAGGTCCAGTGTTTCTTGTATCTTCCACAGTAAATGTCTCTGTATTTCATATTACATGGCTTGATACTTTCTGGACAGACCTTGCCTAAGGACACATGTAGCCTTAGAAGCTTATACCTCTAATGATCCTGCATATTATTTCCAGAACATTTATAGTTATGATCCGTCATTGTCCACTACCTATGAGATACCATTAACTCCTCAGAATCCTTCCCTTTCAAACCAAATGCTAAGTTTTTTCCAGTCTTTTTTTTCTGAACAAACCTAGCCTGGCATTTCATTATCTGTACAAAAAGATCTTAAATTCCCTTCCAGCTTCCTCTCATACGTCTTCGCTAGCCAAGTGGTAACAGTAAACTTCTGTATATAGATTTGTTTTATTACTTGTATATCCCTGCCTCTCTCTTCACTAATTTGACGGTTAGGCCCTTAACATTCCTGTGACTCAGTAATTTTTGCAGAGCAAACAGCAGAGGCAGCTTGAAGTCAAATGCATTTCTAGACTTTTATGAAATTCTAAGCCCATTGAGAAAATTGAGTGAGGTGTCCTATTGGGGAAGTGGAGAGAGAAAGGTCTTTGAAGACAACAAGGAGAAGGTGGGATTTCAGTCACATTGGCAAGAGATTAGTGGTCAAACAGTAACAAGAACACTGTTCCATATTATCACCCTAGAAAGGCAGCAGGCAGTAAGATGACTTGGAGAAATTGGACTTTGGGTCAAAGGGTTCTGGCTCCACAAGATTCTAATACAGCAAGCTGTTAAGGTTGGCCAAACCATGCTTTCTAAGGCAGGGGTGCTTTAGTGGTCCACCAATGACAGAGTAGTCTCCTTGGGGCTTTCGTACCTGAGAAAACTATGGACCTTTAAGATTCACTTAACTGAGAGCAATAGGGAGAGGACAAAATACCAAATGTACGAAATTGAATTTCCTGTCAGTCTGATTAAGAAAAGGACTATAAATTTATTTAAAGAAAGTAGTATGATATTTCTTTTCTTTTTTTCTTTTCTTTTTTTTTTTTTGGTAGAGACAGAGTCTCACTTTATTGCCCTTGGTAGAGTGCCTTGGCATCACACAGCTCACAGCAATCCCCAACTCCTGGGCTCAGGCAATTCTCTTGCCTCAGCCTTCTGAGTAGCTGGGACTACAGGCCCCCACCACAATGCCCAGCTAGTTTTTTGTTTTGCAGTTTGCTGAGGCCGAGTTTGAACCCGCCACCTTTGTTATATGGGGCCGGTACCCTACCGCTGAGCCACAGGCGCCACCCCTGTGATATTTCTTATACAATTCAGACTTATGAACAAGGAATCACACCTGCTATAAACCTTCTTGTGGGTGTTTATTCCTAGACCTTTCCATCCTTTTATTCTCTTTGACGTCATCTGATCCTTTCTCATCTTTATACCAGTGGCTTCCAGTTTACATCTTTTTTTTTTTTTTTTTGAGTCAGAGTCTCATTTTGTCACCCTCGGTAGAGTGCTGTAGCATCACAGCTCACAGCAATCCCCAACTCCTGGGCTCAGGCAATTCTCTTGCCTCAGCCTTCTGAGTAGCTGGGACTACAGGCCCC
>CAUYON010188798.1:0-27886 GCA_963573935.1 Arctocebus calabarensis | reverse complement strand
CAGAAGAACCAGCTCTAAAACTGGACTAGCGGGGCTGCTACCCTGGGACTCAGATTTGGAAGGTCTCAGATCACAGGCTGCACCCCATTTCCCCCCCCCCCCCCCGTACAGAGACACCCCCCCCCTACATTTGGTCAAGGATATAGGATGCTGCTGGACTCAGGTTTCAGCACTCAGGGTTGGCCAGCTAAACATTTGCTCTCATGGCTACTAATACTGCCCAGGTTTCATGGAAACGCTCTCCCATATCTTGCCCCATGTTCTCAAACAAAAGATGACTGCATCTTAATACCGTGAAGATTTATGGGCTGTGCTGTCTGAGACAAGCGCTGCTTTGGAGTGTGGGGAGGATTCAAGCAGCAAAAACACTTTGCTAAGACAAAGGACTAATTAAATTGTAAAACCTTCCTCTCAGCATGAGTGTAGTAGTTTATTGCATTAAGTGTTATTTTTCAGGAGAACCGAGCATCCGTTTCCTCCCCTTCGTGGGTCCAGAGGCGCTCGTGAATCAGTGTGCTCTTTGCAGTAGCTGCACATGGTGACTGAGGAACATCTTGCAATATTAAACAGCTCCTCATTCTCAAGCCACTGGTCCCTCAAAATAACACCCGAATGTGTGCCATGACAATTAAATTCAGTTATGTTTCATATTTTGGTGACTTTCGTTATATATGAAGTGGTGTCCTAAGTAGAACATATTTCATTTAGGTGTTCTATATATAATTTTAAAATTTTAAACATGTTAAGTGTAGGCTTTTATTTGTATTCTTGCCCAGATCCCTACAAATACTAGGGTTGGGCTTAGTATAAAATATCAGATCATAGTAGTTACCTCATAAAAGTTAGCTTTTTTCCTCTTCACATTGCTGAAGTATTCCTGTCCCTATGAAGTGTTTGTTCTTTCATAGTGAAACAATAACTATATCTGTGAACTTTGTTTATCATTTTATGAGGTAGAATGATAGAAAGATGGCTAAGCTATTTTTCAACTTTAAGTAGCCTGTTTTTTTTTTTTTTTCTGGAGTTTAAGACAAATTCTACAAGAAAGAAAAAAAACCATATAATGTAATCCCTTTCTTTTCCCTAAATCTTTTCATGGAAATCAATAATAAATAAGCCAGATTTAGAGCTTGTTTCTTTGTATATTCCTTTTTTCCCAGCATGGATGCAAACTTACTTGGTTGGCAAAATAATGTGTTTTGTCTCACCATTTAAGATAATTTCTGTCTTTAACAGTGACAGCAGTAACAACAATAATATTAACTGACTATGGAGAAGCACTTTACAATGTTCAGTGTGCTTATGTACATTCTACTATCTGTTAATAAGTTAGGAAAGAAAACTGTGGCTTCTGACATTTTGATAGATCTAGTTGCAACGCTAATGGCAATGTGCACGGATTTGCACCTTCATTTGTTTTTACATTCTATTAACAAACTGAGGGCAGACATTAATTTCCACCTGGGTTATGTATTTCAGAACATTTTACATTTTGTTTTCTTTTCATGAAAATGAAACTATAACTATAGTCTTCAGAGTATGTTTATGCTAAGATGGTTTATTTTTCGTTCTGGAAAATCAATAACTAACACTCTGGGGAAAGTATAATTTGGTGATTAGATTGTTTGACCTTTCATTTTTCAGAAGTCTTTGGGGCATTGCATTTGCTGATCATGATGGTGGGTTTGGAGTTGGTGTCTATTTATATAAAGAGAAACAATGGGAAGATAAGTAGCAAACAAAGATACTTACAAACTGATAACCTGTGATCTAGGCTCTCAGCTCACTTTGCCTAGCCTTTCTGAGCCTCATGTCATTTGTCAAATAGAATTGATATGCATGCCCCAGTTAGGTAACACAGTCATTGTGAAAAGCAGGCTGGGTAATGAATATGAAAGTGCCTTGGAAACCAACTGCTAGGGTGAATGAAAGATATTCAAAGTAAATGATATAAATAAAGAATGAGATGCGGAAGGGGAGATTATGGCCCAAGGGCCGAATTCAACCTGCTGCTTGTTTTTGTAAATAAAGTTTTATTGGAACAACCATATCCACTTGTTTACATATCATCCATGGCTGCTATTAATGCTACATTGGTAGAGCTGAGGACATGAGGCCTTCAAAGTCTAAAACAGGGGTGGCCAGGGCCCACATACTGATTTCTTAAGAACAGTTTTTGCTTATCTGTGGTGTTGGATATCACAAAAAGTATGCACAGACCTTCATTCATTCATTCATTCATTCACTAATCACCTTTTGTTAGCATTTGCGTATTTAGTATGTGGCCTAAGACAAATCATAGTTTTCCAATGTGTGGCAGACACAAAAAGAGGTTGGGTACACCTGGTCTGAAATATTTACTATTGGGTTCTATGCAGAAAAAGTCCGCTGACCTCTATTAGAAACCATAACTTTTTTTGGTTGAAATTCTCAAACATGGGAAAGAATTAAGCATTCAATGTGAATTTTTAGGAGGAAACTAGTTCATTTGCTGACCTCTATTAGAAACCATAACTTTTTGGTTGAAATTCTCAAACATGGAGAAGAAATAAGCATCCAATAGGAATTTTTAGGAGGAAATGAGTTCATTTACAGTTAATGAGTAAAATCTCTTTTTAAATTAATAACAATAGGTAACAAATGAAGTAATGATAAAATTAGAACATCTTCATTTTTATTGTCCCTATGAAATAATTGATATAAGCAAGGGTAGTGAATAAGTATTAAAACCATTATATGAAGAGCTGCTGGGCAAAAAATATGCTTATCCACGGTGAGAGCTTGATACCACAGATTATTTGTTGATTGTAATAGAGAGGTCTGCTCGTCACTGCTTTATATATTCACTTGGAGTCATCGTTACTGACAGTGAGATGGACACAATGTCCCTCTTAACAGGGTGGAGTTAAATCACCTCTGAAGTGTTCTTGTTAAGAACATGTAAGGTAAATTTAATCAAGATGTGGGCTTAATTTCCAGTTTATAGGAAATTCTGAGAGTACAAGCATCAGTTAAACGACTCCAAAAGGAAACAGACAAATCCCAAACCAAAGGCACTGAGGGGCATTTCTAAATTATTGGAGATATAACAACCAAATGTCTTGAGGGAACCTTGACTGAAATTAGAGTGTAAAAATGAAAGCTATAATGGGTGTTAAGGGCCAGCTGGGGAATTTGAATATGCACCAGATATTTATTGAATATTGTAAGAGGATGATTGTTAATAGTATCATCTTATTAATAGGATCATGATATCATCATTATGTAGTATACAGAATGTTAAAGGTTTTACAGTTATCGTCAAATAATTGGGACAGATGAGCATACCCAAACATGTATACAAAACCTGGTAAAATGTCAACATATAACTCTAGGTGACAAGTATAGAAGAGTTCATTGTACTAATCTTTTAACTCTTTTGTGTTGCAACATTTCCAAAACAAAAAAATTGGGAAGCAAGTCATGGACAGAGGACCCAGGAAATTAGATGTCTAGTGGAAAAAAGACACAAGCTTGTTCGCCATTTCGTTGATAGGGCTGCGCAGCATTGCTCTCTCTCCCACACCCTACCCAGCCTCTCAAGTGAAAGAATTAGAGATGGAACATTCTCTCTTTGTGATTTTTTTCCTGCACATGTTCATTCCTGGTGGCGATTCATCTTCTAGCCAGGGAACCCACCCAAGCAATAATTTTCCCTGATGAAATTTCATTTTACTAGTTGTCACTCATCATTCCAGACTGTCAAAATCTTTAGAATTTTGATTGGTTTTTTTCAATCTGCTAGTTATTTTTCACAGTCTTGTTACATCTGAATGGTTGATGAGCCCACTTTCTATGTCTTCATCCCAGTGAGTCATAAAGGTATCGAATAACATTATTCCTCCCTGCTCCCTACTGGCTGAGGACAAAGCCTCATAGACTTCTAGTGCCTACTCCTGGCTTTGGACCTGCTCGACAGCCTTCTGTGGGACCCATGCTTCAGCTAGTTCAGCTGTGCCCCAGAGCCCCTTGTGCACCAATTTGGGTCCTCTCATCCTCAGCATTTCTTCTGGGTGCTGCTGCTCTGACTGTTCAGTGTCAGGCTTTCCTCGGCTCCATGCAGGTCCATCCTGACAGTAGGGGGCTCTCACTGTCATTTTGAGATGTTCCTGTTTACACCAAGGCATGAAGTGCCCCATGGGCCCCATCCTGCACATGTGT
The DNA here is from genome assembly GCA_963573935.1 of Arctocebus calabarensis. Classification (NCBI taxonomy): domain Eukaryota; kingdom Metazoa; phylum Chordata; class Mammalia; order Primates; family Lorisidae; genus Arctocebus; species Arctocebus calabarensis. The sequence continues at coordinate 23,686 of CAUYON010188798.1, read as the reverse complement.
GTTCAACCTGGATGGGAGGGTTTTCTGCCTGTGCAGCAAATCTTTGAGCGTAGAGAGACAGAAGTCTGAAGTTGACTTCATTGCCCTTTTTCTCTTGGGCAGCCTCATGAATATTAGGGACACACATTATAATTAATTGTTCTAAATTTAAGTTAATTTTACCACATGCAATTTATACAAAATAAAAATGTTTTAGAAACAATATTGGGGTGGTGGTTTCTTTCCCATTCTGAAAAGCAACAGATAAATGCTTCTTCTGTGACAGTGGTTAGTAATTGACTATGTATGTACAGAAGTATTTCTAGTTGTTCTTGCTCTCACCGTCCACTGTTTTACCTTATTTTTTTCTTTCTGTTATTTCAAACATTATTAGAAGTCAAGAAATGTGATTAATAGGCTTATATGTTGTTGATTATAAATTATTTTAAAAGATCGTTATTTCAAAAAAATATGTAAGCCATTCATATTTAAAATAAAGAATCATGACCTGATAATGGGTCATTGAGAGGTATTATCATGTAATGGTTTTGAGCACATTTTACAGTAAGATTTTTAGGGGATCACATTTTTTTTCTCTGCCATTAATTGTCTCACTTTGGTAATTATCTATATTTAATTTCTCAGCACCTTAGTTTACACATCTGCACAATGAACACGATACTATTTTAATAGGATCATTATCAAAATTAAGTGAATTAAATATACATAAAGCCATTATGAAAGAACCTGGCAGTTAATAAGCACTCAGTTAAGTGTGAGCTGATATTATGATTACTGTTCTTAAAATTAATATCTCTATTACTACCACATGATTACTTGTTTTCTGGACATCATTTTTTCAGATACCATTTTACTCTATAGTAATATCAGAGATAGAGTCAGAAACATCTCCTGAGCAGCTAGAATAAATGTAAAATTATGGCATTCAATACTGCTCCTTACTTAGATCTTCATTCAGATCATTTTTACTCTTAAGTTGCATTCAATGCTAACAAGTTTTTGATCTAATTTTCTGGATCATCCCTAATTTTAATTTTAAGTCTTTTCCTAGAAAGCTGGAGAGTAGGGTTGTTATTAGGGTACATTGAGAGGAAGCTTTGTGGTGCAAAGTGACAATTCACCTCGTATAGGAGACAGTATATGAGAAAGTCACAACACCTCCTAAAGCATAAGGACTATGAATATTGATTCATCCAACAAATATTTAGTGAGCACGTACTTTGTGCAAGGTACAGATGTGGATCAAGAAAATGCAAAGGTGAATATTATTAACAAGCCCCTGATCCTCAGGGGATCATATTCTTTGGGGATGCTGAGACTTGGGGGAAGTAAATACTCTTGTCCCTTGGTATCTGAGGAGATTTGTTCCAGGACCTCCATGGATACCAAAATCAGGGTATGCTCAAGGCCTTTATATAAAATGGTACAGTATTTACACATAACTTGCTGTGTTTTCCCATGTAACTCAAATCATCTGCAAATAATTTATAATATCTAATCAATATCAATGTTAGATAAATGGTTATTACAATTTGACAAATGTTTTTAAAATTTGTCTTATTTTTGTTTTTATATTGTTATTTTTCATTGTTTTTTCCTGAATATTTTTGATTGAGGGTTAGTCAAATCTGCAGATGTGGACCCCATGGATACAGCGGGCCAACTGTACAACTAAACAATGAAATGTATAGGGTTATGTGATAGAGAGCAACTGAAGTGGTAGAAGGATAATTAGAAAAGACTGGGGCAAGACCTGAAAGATGAAATGAAAACAGCCTTGTCACTGCTAGGGGACTAGTATTCCAAGAAGAGGGAAAAGTATGTGTGAAGGTCATGAAGTATGAAACTGTTCCGTGGATTCAAACTAATATAAGAAGGCCAGAGAAGCTAGAATGCAGGGCAAGGGGAGTGGATGATGTGAGCTAATGTTGGAGTACTAAGAAGTTACAAACTTATATAAAGCTTTGGAGCTGCTGATAGAATATGGAATTTTCTTATAAGGGTAGTAGAATTTGTTGAAAGGTTATAGCAGGAGGATGATAGTGATCTGATACAGGCATGTCCACATGAGGATGTTTTGGTCAGTGTCAGAATGCATGTATGATAGTGGTCCCATAAGGTTACCATATTTTCACTGTACCTTTTTCATGTTTAGATATGTTTAAATACACAAATATTTACCATCGTGTCACACATGCTTGTAGTGTTGAGTACAGTTATGTGCTGTACAAGTTAGTGGCTTAAGATCGTATACCATACAGACTGTGTACATAGTGGGCTACGCTCAAGTGCACTCTCCAATATTTGCACAGGCATGAAATCATCTCAAGATGAATTTCTCAGAACATATACCAATTGTTAAGTGATACATGACTGTGTACATTTATAGCAGTTCTCTGAAAAATGTCATTTCATTCAACGTTGTTTTGTTATAATGTTGATAAGGAGGAGCAATCTATTTTTAACACAGATACTGTCTGTTGAATTTGCATGTTTTCCTCATGTCAGTGTGAGTTTTCTCTGGGTACTCAGTTGTTTCCCATGTTCTGAAGATATGCAGGTCAGGTTCAATGGCAGGTCCGCATTGATTGTCCCAATGTGAATATGTCAGCATATGTGAGTGGCCCTGAAAAGGGATGGCCTTTTGTCCAGCACTGGTTCCTGCCTGGCACCCAGAGCTGACAGGCTGGACTCTATCGATCCTGAATGAGAATAATTAAGTAAATAATTATTATATGTTTTTGTTAATCATTTAGAAACGTACACATAGCTCACATTTATTTCAGTGATTTAGTATTAGAAGTGTTTTGGTCTTTATTTAGAAGTTTTGTTTCATTTTTGTGACCAGAAATATGTCATAAGATCTTAGTTCTTGTTTATATCACTTAGTCTGTGGTTAAATTCATTATGTGTTGTCTCATTTGATATTATAGTTTCTAAGAACCTATCAGTGACGTTAGGTGAGGACTTAACTGTATGTGTATAATATGTATGATGATTGTCAGTGCTAAACGGAGACTGGATTGGAAGAGGGAAAGACTAAAAACAGGAAGATCAATTAGGAAACTATTACAGCCTTTAGTGAGAGTTGATAGTAGTTTGAGTTAAGATGCTGGCAGTAGAAAGAGAGAGAAGGGCTTCTTTTTGTGACATCTTTTAGAAATTGGTAAGATTTCTAAAGGACTGAGAGGGTGCAAGGGGATGGGGAATAAGCGAGAGGCAGGTGTCAGAGTCAGCGCTGACTGCAGTTCCTTCTTATCAACAATTGGATGTTAATGGTGCCATTTTCTGCCACAAAGGAGGAATTGACTGGGCGGGGTGGTATCAGAGTACCCTTTAGGTTTTGTCGGGTTTGGGAGGGTATTTATTGGATAGCCACATAAAGAAGCCAGGCAGAACACTGGACTATGAAGTTCTATGAGAAGAAAATGAAGGACAGACATGTTTTTCTATCTGAATAACAGAGGTAAAATGAATTCAATGATCTTTGAAGATATGCTATTTTTTTTTTCTAGTATGCTGGCTCCTAGGGCCTTATTTAGTTAAAGCAGCTCAGAATGACTACAATATTTAAGAAATCACAAAACTCTGAGTTTTATTTTGTGCACTTACCATGGTGAGTAAAGTCTGGATTGCCAGCATCCTTTGGCCCCATGTTGAGTAGGGAGTGTGGAGATGCATCTCCCTTCATAGTAAAGCAGCAGGGTCTTCTCAGTCATGTTAATTAACAAAGCTGACTCAGAACCATCTTTTAATCTGTGAAGTCTTTGATCCTAAGAGGAGTTTTATCTTGTTTTATTTATTTATTTATTTATGTTTTTAGAGACAGAGTCTCACTTTATTGCCCTCGGTAGAGTGGCGTGTCATCACAGCTCACAGCAACCTCCAACTCCTGGGCTTAGGCGATTCTCTTGCCTCAGCCTCCTGAATATCTCTTGTTTTTCTCTTGTTATATCTATTTTTAATTTAAATTTCATGTGATATTGACTTCTTAACAAATGAACTCTATCTGCCTTCCCCTACAATACCCTGTAGGACTGCCCACTGACTTATTTTGCTGGAGAGCGCAGTGGTTTTATTTCTTTGCCGTACGTGCGGGATGACTTCATAGCAATTTTACCCAATCTCTTTGGTGGGAAAACCTGCTGAGTTTTTAAAGGTGTAATTATTTACTCCTCTTACTATTCTCAAACAGTGGCAGTTAAGTTGCTTGCTTGAGATGAAAGCATTGAATTTAAGACCAAGAGAGATTTCTGTAGAATACCTACAGCAGGCAATATTTACTGTTTTCCGCCTTAATTTCTTCTTAACCACTTGAGTCACATGTTAACTTTTTGCCAAATATTGACTGTTCCTGTCAGATGGGGCATACTGCGGTTTATTGAAAAATCCCTTGAGCTGATTATGTCAGAAATGAAAGAAAGGCTGAAGTTTGCATGGTTAAAATAAATTGCAGGATCTTGAGTCAAGTCCCTGAAGGCTTGAGAAGGGGAGATTAGTTGAAGTCTTTAAGCTTCAGTCAGTAATGACAAATATCTTTCTGCTACTAGACCATAGAAATGAGAATTTGTGGCCCCATTAAAAAAAATAGCAGAGACTGAGGATACAGTGGATAAGGGAAAAACCACAGATTTGTATTTTCTCAGAGATTTGGAACATTAGGATCCTAGGCCTACTTAGTGTTCTTGGTCTCCATTTTCTGAACCCTACACACCTTCTTTTGCTATTTATACACCCCCAACTGAGATTACTTTAAAAGTGTGTGTGTGTAAAATAAATACTTAATCCTCTCCTTTTCGTGTCTATATCCTTGTATGTATTTTAGATGGAGAGAGACAGTGTGAGCGTTTTAAAGTGTCTTCACTATTTATAAGGGTGGACTTCTCTAAGTTTCCATTTTCTCATTTAACAAAATGGATTTGATTTCTACCTCAGTGCGAGAATTAAATATGAACAGTAGGTAACAAGCACTGAAAAGTGCATGATTTGATCTGGTTTTGAGTCTTTTTGGTAAATTGTTTTACCTCTCTGGGCCTCAGTTTCCCCATGTATTTAACTCAGATAATGTCTGTGTTGTAGGGTGATTGTAAATGAAATATCAGACATACTTAGCACAGTGTATGATCCTCAAAACAGGAACAATAGGCAGCAGCTTTTATCTTTATAGACTTTATAGATTTTCAACAGTGTGCCATGAGAAGATCTTAGGTGTCCCGTGAAAATTTTTGAAGTTTAGAAGGCAGAGTAAGGTGGCAAACCAGAAGTATCATTCAACTGAGCTCTCCTAGTATGACCAGGGAAAAAGAGAGAACACTGCCATACCTGGTTCAGGGACCTTGCCTGGAGTCTATCTCAGGGAGCACAGTGAGGAGGTGGTGAGCTGGATACAGTGTATGATCCAGAGTGGTGGAAATCAGACACTTTAGGCATATGACTGTGACCTGCTGGATCAGGTGCCCCCCTGATCCAGGTCCAGGATGGGAGGAAGCCTTTCTGGACTTTTCAGTTTTGGGGGGAAGCTGCATGTTGAATGGAAAGCTTAGAAGAGTGGGTGGACTTAAACAGCATACAGCAAGCAGATTTGAATACTAGTTGAAATGGATTTGCCATTGGTTTGGTGGCTGGCAAGTCAGCCATACTGGGAATGTTTGGGTGGTCAAGGGGTTTGCCATTGTGGGAATGTCTTAGCAGGGAACTAAAGCATGGCTATCTTAATTCTGCCTGCCAGAATCAGAACTCCACTCTTGGACAAGGTGGAGGGACTCCTATATCCCATGCTAACTGGAGTCAGGGGGCACTGTGAGACCTGCCCCTGAAGGATTCTGGAGAGCTTTAAGATCCCAACCCAGTGGGGTCTGAATGCTGAGGAAACAATCAGGCCATCACTGAAGGCAACTAAGTTAGGAATAAGAACTATAGAGGAGGCCATCTGTGTTCTCCATCTTTTAAAAAAGCCACACTACCACCTGGTGTCCTGGTGATATATTTACAACATATATATTCCTATTAAGTTTGGTCCCTTCCACTATATATAACCATTTTTTTTTTTTTTTTTTAGTATTTGTATTTTTTTTTTTTTACTTCTTTAATTTTTTTATCTTCTTTTCTATGTTGCCAAGGTTGCTGAAGTTTTTAGCTATTTGGGCATTTTTTGTTTTGGTTCATTGTATTATGTTGTTGCTAATATGTTTGGTTGGTTCTATTCTTAACTTCCATTTTTATTTCATTAAGATTCTACTATGAGACTTCATTAAAAGTAAGGACTCCTGTATTTTTGATCATGAGGAAGAGCTTAGCTATGCTCAGGCTGGTAAGAAGCTCCTCATTTCCAGGAATCCTCCCAGCCAGGCCTCTCAAAATCCTTGAATTACAGGTGTGACCCTAACACTACGCCAATCAATACCATTTCTTCTGTCACTCTCATTCTGTCCTCTTGTCCTCATTCTCGCCATTCTTCAGTTCTTTTCTTTCATCTCTCTTCCCCCCTTTTTATTTTCTTTTCTTTCTTTCGTTTCCTCTTGTTTCTCATTGCTTGCAGTTTATTCTTCTCTTCCTTTTGATCTAAGCTCTGAGACAAGGTAATCTGAAGAAAAGGAGGAAGTGAGAAGGAAAAAGGAAGACAAGGAGGGGAATAAATAGAAAGAACACATGAGGAGGAACCAACAGAAAAATTTCTGCAACATGAGAAACCAAAACATCAACTCCCCCAAGGGACCACGAGGCAGCTACTGCAGAAGACTCTACCTATAAAGAATTAATGGATTTGTTAGAGGAAGGGAGTTTAAAATGTGGATGATAAAGACAATAAAAAGAAAGGAGGGGGAAATGGAAAGACAGAATCAAAAGTCACACTAGAGGTAATGTAGGCTATAAAAAGGATATGGTGGAGCTTAAAGAAAGGAAGGAGACAATCAGGGAATGTAAAGATCAAGTGGAAAGTATCAAAAATAGGATTTTCATCAGTTCATGACTTAAATTTAAGTCCTTTATCAATCTTGAATCAATTTTCGTGAGAGGAGAAAGGTGCAGATCCAGTTTCCGTCTTTTACATGTGGATATCTAATTCTCCCAGCACCATTTATTGAATAGGGAGTCTTTCTCCCAGTGAATGCTGTTGTTTGGTTTATTGAAGATTAGGTGGCTATAAGTTGTTGGTTTCATTTCCGGGTTTTCTATATGATTTCAAGTATCTATGTCTCTATTTTTGTGCCAGAACCATGCTGTCTTGAGCACTATGGCCTTGTAATACAGCCTAAAATCTGGTATGGTGATACCCCCAGCTTTGTTTTTATTATTAAGAACTGCCTTAGCCATACAGGGTTTTTTTCTTTTTCCATTCAAAGTGCAGAATCAAGTCTTGAAAGTAGGATGTTGGTATTTTAATAGGGATGGCATTGAATTGGTAAATTGCTCTGGGAGTATAGACATTTTAACAATGTTGATTCTTCCCAGCCACGAACTCCTCTGCTATTTCCTTTCTTAGGGTTTCATAATTGTCTTTGTAGAGTTCTTCCACCTCTTGTTTAAGGTCTATTCCTAAGTATTTCATTTTCTTTGGGGCTATGGTGAAGGGATTTGTGTCCTTAATTAACCCCTCATCTTGGCTGTTGTTGGCGTATGCAAAGGCAAGTGACTTGTGGACATGGATTTTATATCCTGAGACATTACTGTATTCTTTGATGACTTCCAAGAGTCTTGTGATTGAGTCTTTGGGGTTCTCTAAGTATAAAATAAAAAATAGGTTAGACCATGGAGAAGAAAGAACCTGAGAGCTAAGAGGATAAAGTTTTTGAGTTAACCCAGGTAGACAAAGAAACACAAAAGAAGAGAGAGAAAGAAGAACAGTAGCTTAGAGAACTGTAAGACTCCATAAAGAATTCAAACATACAAATAATAGGGATCCCTTAAGGGGAAGAAGAGTATCTCAAAGGAATGGAAGCCCTACTGGAGACTATTATAAATGAAAATTTCCCAAGTTTTACTAAAGATCCCAACACATGCCTTTCAGATGGATATCAAAACCTGGGTAATCTCAACTCAGAGCTTCTCCAAGACACATTGTAATGAACCTGTCCAGAGTCAAGGTGAAAGAAAAAAATTCTGCAAGCAGCCAGGAGTAAGCCAGCTGATCTACAGTCGCAGAGCCATTAGGATGACTGCAGACTTTTCAACTGAAACTTTCCAAGCCAGAAGGGCACAGTCATCCACTTTTAACATTCTTCAACGAAACAATGTTCAGCCCAGAATTCTGTATCCTGCTAAACTAAGCTTCAAAATGGATGGATAAATAAAATATTTTATGGATATACAAACACTGAGGAAATTCACCACAACAAGACCAGCTCTACAGGAAATAGTTAGACCTATTCTCAACATTGACCATCATAATGGATTCCAGCAAAGTAAACAGCAGAAGCTAAAGGTCAAAACTTCGCTTCCACAACGGACTTTCACAAAATAAGATGGATAGAACACCACCACACGAATCAATTCTCTCAATAAATGTCAACGAACTGAATTCACCACTGAAGAGACACAGGCTGGTTGGATAAAAAAAGCAGAAGCCACCATATGCTATCTCCAGGAGACACACCTAACCTTAAAGGACAAATCCAGACTTGGGGTTAAGGGATGGAAAATAGTATTTCAAGCAAGTGGAAATCAGAAGAAAGGAGGGGTTGCAATTTTATTGTCAGGTACAACAAGATTTGAAGCAACTAAAGGTAAGAAAGACAAAGATGGGCACTTTATACTGGTTGAAGGAACAATACAACAAAAAGACATTTCAATTTTAAATATTTATGCACCCAACTTAAATGCTCCCAAGATGATGAAATAGAACTAGATGGGTGTGAGCAATATCATATCCCATAACCATAATAGCCAGGGACTTTAACATCCCTCTGACAGAACTGGACAGATCCTCTAAACAGAAACAAAAGAAAGATACAAAAGACCGAAATGTGATCCTAGAATAAATGGGATTAATAGACAAAAGACCGAAATGTGATCCTAGAATAAATGGGATTAATAGACATATCCCAAAGCTAAGAATATATATTTTTCATCAGCTGATGGTACGTACTCCAAAATGGACCATGTCCTAGGATACAAATCAAACCTCAGCAAAATTAAAAGAATAGAAATTATACCTTATATCTTCTCAGACCACAAGGCAATAAAGACGAACTCAGCTCCAACAAAAATGGTCATCCCCACACAAAGACTTGGAATTTAAACAACTTTATGCTGAATGATAGTTGGGTTCAGGAAGAGATAAAAGAGGAACTCATAGATTTCCTCAAACATAACAACAATGAAGACACAAGTTACCAAAACCTGTGGGATACAGCAAAAGCAGTCTGAGTGAAATTTATCACATTAAATGCCTACATTAGAAAAACAGAAAGAAAGCTCAAAAACAAATTCTTGAAACATCTCATGGAATTAGAAAAAGAACAATCTAATCCCAAACCCAGCAGAAGAAAAGGAATAACTTAAATTAAATCATTAATTAATGAAATTGAAAATAAAAAAAAATTATTCAGAAAACTAACAAACAAAAGTTGTTTTTGTTTTTTATTTTGAAAAAAATAAAATCAATAAATCTTTGGCCAGATTAAATAGAAATAGAAAAGTAAAATCTCTAATAACTGCAATCCAAAATTATAAAGGGGAAATAACAACAGATGCTACAGAGATACAAAAGATCATCTGTGAGTACTACAAGAAACTGTATGCCCAGAAATTTGACAATGTAGAGGAAATGGATCAATACCCAGAATTGCACCCTATCCCTAGATTTAGCTAAGAAAAAATAGATCTCTTGAACAGACCAATTTCAAGAACTGTTTTCAAGGGAATAATAAAAGATCTACCAGCAAAAAAAAAAAAAAAAAAAAAAGCCCTGGTCCAGATGGCCTAACACCAGAATTATATTAAACCTTCAAGGAAGAGCTTATACCCATGCTGCAGAAATTATTCCAAAGAATTGTGAGGGAAAGAATCTTGACTAACACATTCTAGAAAGCAAGCATCACCCCAATACCAAAGTCAGGAAAACACCCAACTAAAAAGGATAACTTCATGTATATAATGAATGTAGATGCAAAACTTCTCAATAATATCCTAGCCAGTAAATTATAGCTGCACATTAAAAAAATCCTTCTTCACGATCAAGTAGGTTTCATCTCAGGAATGGAAGGCTGGTTTAACATATGCAAGTCCATAAAAGTAATTCACCATATCAACAGAAGCAAAAACAAAGACCACATAATTCTCTCAATAAATGCAGAAAAAGCATTCAATAAAATTCAACATCCTTTTCTAATTAGAATACATAAGAAAATAGGCATAAATGGCACATTTCTTAAACTGATTGAAGTCAGTTATGACAAACCCACAGCTAATGTTATGGTGAATAGAATAAAACTGAAATCTTTTCCACTTACAACTGGAACCAGACAAGGTTGTCCTCTCTTGCCATTACTATTCAACATAGTCCTGGAAGAGCTTGTCAATACAATCAGGGAAGAGAAGGAAATAAAAGGCATCCAAATGGGCATAGAGGAGGTCAAACTCTCACTCTTTGCTGTTGATATGATTTTATATTCAGAGAACCCTAAAGACTCAACTCCAAGACTCCTAGAAGTGATAATAAAAAATAGAGCAATGCCTCAGGATATGAAATCAATGTCCACAAGTCAGTAGCCTTTGTATATGCCAATAACAGCCAAGACAAGAAGCCAATTAAGGACACAATTCCTTTGCAGGAGCCTCAAAGAAAATGAAATATCTAGGAATATACATAACAAAAGAGGTGAAGGACTTCTCCAGAGAAAATTATGAAAAGGAAAGAAATAGCAGAAGATGTTAACAAATGGAAGAACATATCATGCTCATGGCTGGGGAGAATCAACATTGTCAAAATGTCTACCTATACTTCCCAAAGCAATCTGCAGGTTCAGTGCAATCCCCATTAAAATACCATCATCATACTTTCAAGATTTGGAAAAGGTAATTCTTTGTTTTTTTATGGAACCAGAAAAAAACCCATATAGCCAAGGCAATTCTTTTTTTGTTGTTGTTTCTGCAGTTTTTGGCTGGGGCTGGGTTTGAACCCACCACCTCCAATATATGGGACTGGCACCCTACTCCCTTGAGCACTGCCCCCAAGGCAAATTTTAGTAATAGAAACAAAGCCAGGCTTAGTGCTCTACAGACTTTATGCTATACTACAAGGCCATAGTGATCAAATAGCATGATATTGGCACAAAAATAGAGACATTGACATGTGGAACCAAATAGAAAACCATTGGATGAAACTAACATCTTACAGCCACCTGATCTTTGATAAATTAAACAAGAATATACACTGGGGAAAAGAATCCCTATTCAATAAATGATGTTTGGAGAAGTGGATAACCACATCTAAGAGACTGAAACTGGACCCACACCTCTCACCACTTACAAAAATTGATTCAAGATGGATAAAAGATTTAAACCTAAGGCATGGAACAGTAAAAATCCTCAAAGAAAGTGTGGGGAAAACACTTGAAGGTATCAGCCTGGGGAAAGATTTTATGAAGATGTCCATGGCAATTGCAATAATGATGAAAATAAACAAATCGGATTAATTAACCTGAGAACTTTTTGTACAGCTAAGAAACAACAACCAAAGTAAATAGATAATCTTCAGAATGGGAGAAGATATTTGTATATTATGAATCATACAAAAACTTGATAACTAGGATCTTCACAGAACTCAAATTACTGAACAAAAAAGACCCAATAATCCCATATATCACTGGGCAAGAGAGATGAATAGAACGTTCTCTAAAGCAGTTGGATGAATGGATAACAAACATGAAAAAATGCTCATCATTCCTAATCATCAGAGAAATGCAAATCAAAACTACTCTGAGATATCACTTAACCCCAGTGAGAATGGCCCACATTACAGTCTCAAAGCTACAGATGTTGGCATGGATGTGGAGATAAGGGAACACTTTTACATTATTGACTGCAAACTAATACAACCTTTTTGGAAGGAAGTATGGAGAATCCTCAAAAAATACAAATTAGACCTCCCATTTGATCCTGCAATCCCATTACAAGGCATCTACCCAGAAGAAAAAACAAACCTTTTTATCACAAGGACATTTGCACTAGACTGTTTATCATAGCTCAGTTTACAATTGCCAAAATGTGGAAGCAACCAAAATGCCCACCAACCCAGGACTCAATTAACAAACTGTGGTATATGTATACCATGGAATATTATTCAGCCGTTAAAAAAAAAAAAGAGACTATATATCATTTTATTAACCTGCATGGAGGTAGAACACATTCTTCTTAGGAAAGCATCATAGTAATGGAGAGGCAAGAATCCAATGTACTCGGTTTTAATATGAAGTCATTATATGAGCTAATATAAGGAATTGGGTAGGGGAATGAGGTAGAGGGGAAAGGGAAAGACAGGGGAGACAGAGTTCACGGTGTATGTCACACCCCTTGGGGGAAGGACACAAGTATAAGAGGGACTTTAATGAATTCAATGAGTGTAACCTATTTCTTTGTACCCTCAATGAGTTCCAAATAATTAAATAAAGAAAGGAAATATTACTGGATCAAGAAGATGATTGGGCCACCTGTCACTTTCTACCAATATGCAAAGACTGGGATAGGTCCACCAAACTATTTGTTGGTAGGCCAGCAGTTCTAGAGAACAGGGAGAGTAGTCTCTCCAAGACTTTTCTGTTCTTCCATTTACAAAATCATAGTTTTATCCATAAAGATTAAAAATAAGAACCATACTCTTAACAGTAATTACCATCATCCATGACTAATAATAAACATAACTGATGTAACCCATGATTCATATCACAACGTTCCAATTCACAAGTTAATCTCCTAAATCAATTATTCTAACTACTTAACATATACACTTTTAGGTTAAAGTCAAATTTACAAAATAATAGTATGGAAGACATGATATGAAGGTCTCATAGGTTCTAGACTGGCTAGATTAGCTGTGTTGTCTCAGCCCTAGCCTCACTGAGTCTGTCTGATTCTCACTCACTACATGTGCCCTCAAAAGTAATTCCATCCATCTATTGCTTTCTACCCTTACTGCCATATGAATATAACTATATACATATATTGATATGGATATACATAGAGATATTTTATGTGTTTGTGTGTGTCCATCCACAAACGTATACATCCACATACATGAATGTATGAATGGATTCACACACACATTTATATTATATATAAATATACACAGGGTGGCCATAAAGTTCACGTGCAGTGTAATGTACTGTGAAATTTTGAATTGCATGCGGACTTAATGGCCACCTGTATACACACATCTCTCTTTTTCTGAATATATTGAAATATGCTTTCTGAATCTATTTATGTGTAAAATTATATTATGCATAGATATCATAGGTAAAGTACAATTATTTTACAGTTTTATAGCTAATTTGTTTTATAAAAGCAACTTTTTACATAATTTATATTAAGAAATAAACTTATTTTAATTCAATGGGAAATTTTTATTATGAACTAAATTAGCCATCACTTTCAGTATTGCCTGGTGTTTCTTATAAGTAAAGGAACATTTTCCCTCATAAACTAACTTGTAGGAGAAATAAGATTTTGCCATTTACACTTCGCTTATGAATAAAATGCCCTTTGAGAAAAATAAAAACAATTTAAAGATCATTAATTCAATTATTTTTGAAAGAATTTCAATGTACAGTGAGTATATATATTTTTTGAACTCTTTTTTTTTGATTCAACATAATTTAGGTGTACCACAGGAGATTAACTATAAATTCAAGTGTGCCATGTGATAAAAAGTTTGAAAAACACTGCTTTGGAGCCTAACATTAAAACTGCTTACAATATTTCAATATAAATTGGGCTGGCTTTGAGCTTGTCTAGACAAGAGTATATAGTTAGCACCTCATCATGTCCTGGTCTTGCAATAAAGTTTCATAGCCTTGATCTCAATGGGCAGCATTGAAGCAGCCCCAAGAACATGAAACTCTTCATCAGGCAGAGCCCATCAGATCAGGAATCTGCTGCAGGGGCTTATTGCTGGAGTGTAGTGTTTTACGGTTGCCTAGTCCTCAGATGAAAGATCTTAATCAATGGAGTCTCAATACCAGACTTCTAGGGCTAATGTCAACTGGGTATCAATCTTGGGATTATTTTACACCATCTTTCATATGTGAAGAGTTAATTACAGATAGTGCACAGTGTTGGCCTTGAGGTCCTGGAATTGTCTTCTTATGGAGGCAAGGGATGTAGATTTACTGACTGGTGTGTGAATTGTACCTAATTTTCCAAAAGGGAAGCATTTATTTCAGTGGGCTTTCAGAGTAGGATGCTGACTGGTGTTACATTAAGGAAAAGTTCAGTTGACAAAGAGATTTGGGAAAAGAAAAGAATGCATCTTGGAGTACAGAGATAGATATGAGGATTCACTCCAGATATCCCAACCACTATCTTTTCTAGTATAATAATCATATTAGAACACTTTATTAAGCTCCCACCAGATGTCCAGCTCTGTGCTTGGTATTTAATTATACTATCTTTAATACTCTCTAAATCCTGCAGAATTCTTGGTTCTACCTCAGTGCTGCAGGTGATGATGCTGAAGTTTAGTTTACATGGCTACATCACAGCCACAAAACTAGGGAATATCTGGGCTTCAAACATAGGGCATGCTGATGCTAAAACCCAGGCTTCTTGTACTCTTTGGGTACTATGCTTTATATTAGGCAAAAAACAAGGCACTGCCTAACATGATACTTTGAGAACTATACCTCCACTGGGTTTATCCAACGACTGATGAGGTAATGGTATTATTGTCTGAGGGAAGGAATGACTCTAGAATCCACTTACTTTTCAACCATAGAAAAAGGACAGAGGATAGAGATGATGTTTAATATAAATGGTAAAGTGTGGATACTAATCAAACTAAAGATCCTGAATTTGAACCTGAAGCAAGGACCTGAAGCCACATGGTGTGGCAGCTGCTAACATTTTTGATGCTGAATAGCCAGCAGGCCCAGAACATTTTAAAAGACAGACCAAGGGTGGTCAGTGTGGGGGGCACCTGGAGGGATTCAAGACAGCAACCATTTTTCCAACTAGTTCAGAGGCTTTTGTTTTGAGTATTTTGATGTCTAAGTATGCTAACACCATTGCTTATGAGCTGAACACCAACCTTGTCAGAGGGGAAAGCTAGTTTGAGCCATTGTGATGTTTCCTATCTTGCCAAGTGATGGGTTGCACACCTGCCCCTAATACTAAAAAGCCTTGTTTGTTTTTTTTAGTGGAAAGGGCAGGAAGACAAGTGGCTTTGTGTAGAGACTATTTTTGTCTGCTTCAGCTATTTTTTTGTTTTAAATCCAGTATCACTAGAAGTAGTCCTTGGTTTTGCCAGCATTGTTTACTTTCCAATATTTATATGGAGTTATCCATCATGCCCTACTCTGAAGCACTATTTTATAAAGGAATAAGCAAGTTCAGCTCCTTTACCTTTTCTTAAATTTTAAATGTGAAAAGAATTGTGTGTGCTTTCCCCCCCTATATTTGATGTCAAACCCCCAAATTTGTCAGGTTTCCAGTTGTCTTCCTCATGACTGATTGTTCTTCCAGATTCATAATTTGATGGAAAAATACTGAAAAGCACACTTTTTTTTCACTTAAATTCAACAATTCCCCATGTCCTGTGTACATTGTTGGTATTAAATTCAATCCTGGGTGAATTTAATGTGCAGGAGATGCTGGGCCTATTTGCTTTGGTTCCTCGATCTATCTTGTTTTCTGGTCTAACTAGAGAGAGGTTACAGGGATCCAGGGATCCATTATGCTACTTTCCCTCCCACACATTTCTGGATGGGCTCTGGGGATTACTGTGGACGAGCGATGGGAGATGAGGGTGTGGGAGCATGAAGGAGGTACAGTCATCGATTTTCTGTATAGTTTTCTTTGGTAAGTACAATGCCATTTATAAACAGGATGGTAAAACATTTATTTTTTTGCAAGAATCTCTACTTTGTTCATTTGGTTGAAAGGACATTTTATGGCTGTCTTATCTAAACTTTCAGAGTAAACCAAACCAGGACTTGGTCACTAACCTGAACAATAATGACACCGTTATGAATTTTGTCCTGTTGTAACAGCTTTCAGTTGAAGCTTCACCTTCATCCCCAAATTCTAGATTTTGTGATCTCCCATCCTGTTTTTTAATCCAATAGGGAGTTCATTATTTGGCAATTTTTTTGTGTGGCTGTAGAAGGTGACTCTGGATTTATTCCCACTGATCCTGTCAGCAGGGACCATGGGACCAGCCTGTCTTCCATTGTGACCCATTCTTCAGCTGAAACAAATTCTCTGTGAAAACTGGGCTCAGTTAGGGTGGTATTAGATAGGTAGACATCGTGGGTTCATTCGTTTTCAATAGATGCCTGAATTAAGCCAGAATCAGCTAGAACCAGAGACCCTATAACCACCTGGTGACTTTATCTTTCAAACTAAACCTGAGAAACTAGCTACTTTAATATGTCTGGACTCAGAAAGAGCTTACTGAATGCCATTTCTGAACCAGATAAAGCTATTTAATATTTAGAAAACATATTGGCATGAATAAGGACATGAATATTTTTGTTGTCACTCTTCTCTAAATGTAGGAGAAGAACTCGATGTAGATGACGATGGAATAGGAACTAAGACTCTTAGGCCTTTGCAGTGCTGGCAAGAACTAAGTGAGTCATTGGACTTCCTTATGCCAAGGCTTCATGGAAATTGCCTTTGGTTATCAGGAGTCATATAAGGATTTGAGTATAGGCTGAGATGTTTGTCGCCTTTGTAGGCAAAATAGATGAGTTATCCAAGGGAAGTGGTAATGATATAATAAAATGAAGTGATAGTGGGAGGGTGATTGTCAGCATAGGGGAAGAACAAGAATCAGCAGTTCCTTGAGCAGTTTTTTTCAAGTGATTATCTGGGTTTGGTGATTGATCAGATGTGTTTTAGTAGTAGGACAGCAAAAAGAGAATATAGCATTTATAAAAAGTTCTAGGAGTGACAAACATCTAAAAAGGGAAGAAGAATGAATTTACAGTGCCAAATTAAGAAAAAATAAGATGGTAAAGGTCTTTCTGATAGGATGTTGCCTGTCTTATATCTGCCAAAGTATTGAGAAGTGAAAGCTGAGGCCAGAGGGGGAGGACCACCCAAGCAGGGTCTCTGTGGTGAAGAAACCTGTTTACAGAGCAACTCAAAGGGCTATTTTGGGCAGGGTTCAAAGAGCAAAACATAACTGGGTTGAAAGGGAGTCGACTGCTGCCCATAAGAAGCATCATGTTGTGGACGCCTGGATGACAGCCTGGAGCTGATTGTGAAGAAACATTTTTTTGCAGTGACTTAGGTGCCAGAATGATGTCAGTCCTAGGATGGGAACAACCACGGATTTATTTTGGAAGGAGACACTTGAAGGAAAAAATGAGAGCTACTCTTAATATTTATGGAAATGTCATTAAATAAATGTAAGTTCCAGACTGATTTTTTCCCTCAGACACAGACCGGCACTGGGTTTTCAGGACTGGGTCTTCTTCTATGCAGATTCCTCCCTCTCCTACCAGAGTAGGGTTTTAGGTCATTCCTTTTCCTGTGTGTTCCTCTGTTCCAGAATCCCCACCAGTTGCCACCTTCTCTGGGTTTGGTTACCATTTGCTCTTAGATGATACTTTGACCTCCTGGCTACTCCTGAATAGTCTGCTTGACCCCATCCTATACAAATCTTATACATTCTACAAAAATACAGGAAAATCTCTTTAAAAATATAAAACACAATTTAAATATAAAATATAATAGAAAATTTTTATTATCTATTCAGAATTAACTGATTCAGTCTGTGATTGCACCCTAATTTCAGTTTCTTAGTCGCAGTGGCCCACAGCATCTTATATCTCTGAGATTTCATGTCACAAATGTTAGAACAATTTTTGATTCATTATTTCTTTTAAGAGACTATCTGTAAACCCAGCTCCCCTCCTTCAGCTTCTGGTTGCTTACCATAGCAATAAAGCACAAGGACCCTGGAGTCAGACCCCTGGTTTCAAATTCTGGCTCCATCTTTTACTAGCTTTGTGACTTTGGGTATATTTCTTCTCTCTCTGCATACTTTTATTCCTTTATTAAAGGGAGATAATAATAGCACTCAACCTCACAGGGTTGCTGTAAAGATTTAAGAAGCAGGAAATATCTGGTTCATAATAAGTGTTGTACATATCAGGTGGTGTTATTATCAATATTAGATTCACTGGTTCCTTTAGGATTACCTTTGTATTTTGTTGTAGAGTCATCAGGAACTGAATGTTGAGATAAGCCTTCACTTGGTTATTGGCTTTTTGTACTTCTTACTTTTATGATCATGGGCAAGTCGCTTTTCTGAGCTTCAGTTGCACTCACCTGAAAAGTGGTACTCTTGGTACTTGTGTGCAACACTGTTGGGGATTTTTAAATGGGCAGAATATGGAAAACATGTAGCACAGTGCCAGCTTGAGATTTCTTTCCCATAGGTGGTAGCTATTACTATTGCTCGTTATTTGTTTCTTGTACACAAACATGAACTAGAGATTACCTGCAGGTAAGAAACATAATTGAGATTCCAGGGCTAACATTTCAAGTTCCCAAACTGGTCTTATTTTAGTTTCTATTCATTTGTACTATTGGCTCAAACTTCTTCTTGTTTTGTGACTTTGGCCTAGTGTTACTTATCTTTCCAACCTTGATCATTCCAGGCTCATCTGGCTATTTGGCCTTCTGGTTGGGTCTCTGCCAGTTAACCCTTGGTTCACACAATCTACCTGGGTTCAACTACTGGCTCTGGCACTTATTTTTAAGTGTATGACTTTTCTGAGTCTTAATCATTTTTCAAATAGTCACTGTAATAATGATTTCGTTAAATGAGATGAAGTATGTAAAATACCTAACTATGTCCATCATTCAAATGGTATTCTGTCTTAAATTGTTTTCCCTGGAAACAGGTTCTGAGGCAGAGATTTGCATGCAGGAGTTTTCGGGGGTGGGGGTGTCTCTGGAACATCAGGAAGAGTGAGGGTGGCCAGCTTGGGCAGAGGGAGAAGTTGAAATGTAATGCAATTGCAGCTGAGGTTTCAGTCAAACCAAAGGGAAGACTCCAGTTAGGACTGTTCTTCAGAATTATCCCAAGAGGGCCCAGCCTTTGTTATTGTGTCAACTAGTCATTGGATGGGAGCTCTCCAGGGCAGGCAGTGGAACTTGGTTCGTGTAGCTCACTTTGACCAAGGGTAGTGCCTGGCAGAGGCTGCATCTGTGAGCTATTGGGGAATTAAATGCCTCAGTCCTAAAGGGGATCTGTGTCCACTGTGTGCTCAGTGATTTTGATTTCAGGGGATCTGTGTCCAGCACAGTGTCCACTGTTTGCTCATGATTTTGATTGCCACTCTTCTACCCTTTGGCATCCATTTCCTTTCTCTTATTATAGCTCTAAGTTCCATTCTGATTAGAAATTGCTTTTTCTTCTAGAGGATGCTAATGTTACTTCTTTGAGTTCATATAGGTTATCATTTTCTAATTTTTCAACTTTTTTTCTGGAGGCTGGTGGGGAGATTGTTTGGGATTAGGGAAAACTCTCATTGTCCAATGAAGAAAGACTTAAAGTAGAGCTGGTATATTTCCTTTTCAAATTTAAGGACCACTTCTGGTCATTTTGTGTTGAATATACTCAAAGTGCCATAACGGGCAGAGTGATAAGGCTACCTATTTTTGGCAGGAAAGAATGCTGAGATCAGTTAATGATGTAGAAGAATATATAGGCCTAATATTTGCTCACAACACAGAACACTTTTGTGAACCCAGATGTGTGGCGGTTTTTCCTACACACATCAATCCAACAATTCTGCAATACGTTCTATAGTGGGGTATCTATACCCAGGGGGTATCCTCTAAGGCAGTGGTTCTCAACCTTCCTAATGCCCTGCTGTATTTTTCATTGTTACAAAGGGGTTGCGACCCACAGGTTGAGAACCGCTGCTGTAAGGCAGTTTAACTCTGACATTATCTACCTGGAGATAGCATCAGATCCTGCAAGTTGAGGGTTCAGTATCATACGACTTCCACTACTTCAGATGCCAGTTGCAAGCAGTGAGTTGTTACTTATACTTCTGACCAACCAGCTATAAATGTGGTTATATACCTCCCTTTTCAGCTTCAATTAATTTGCTAAAGCAGCTCACAGAACTCAGGGAAACACTTTACTTATGTTTACTAGTTTATTAAAAAGAAAATTACAAAGGGTACAGCTGAATAGCCGAGTAGACAATGCATAGGGTGAAGTATCAGAAAAGGGACTTGGAGCTTCTCTGCCCAATCTGGGCATGTACCCTTCAAGCCCCTTCATGTGCTCAGCTGTTGAGAAGCTCTCTGAACCCTGTTCTTTTGGGGTTTTGTGGAGGCTGCAGTACATAGACATGATTAAATCATTGGCAATGGGTGATGATCTCAAACTCCAGCCCCTCTGCCCTCCCTGGAGTTCAGGGTGAAGGGGGTTCTAACCTTCTAATCTTGCCTTGGTCTTTGCTGTGACCATCTCCCATCTTGAAGCTGTCTAGGAATCTCCATCCACCAACCATTTTATTAAAATACAGAAAAAACTCTTATAGCTCTGGAGATTCTCAGGATATTTTAGGAGTTATGTCAGGAGACAGGATGAAGACTAACTATATGTACAATTTATAAATCACAGTATCACATGATGTCTGCCCTGAGAGTGGGCACTCAGGCTTCATTTTTGCCATTCCAAATACAGAGTTTTGTCTTTCCTTTCAATGTTGGATATTAAAATGCTTTTGGCTTTTCTTAGTCTTCCTGGGTAAACTTCTATACCAGTGCTTACACTTAATTTGTTCCTTTAAGCATAATTAAGCCATATGCCTAGACTTATTTCTCAGGTCACCTTAATCCCTTCTTCTAAAACTTCATCTCTAGAAAACCTTCCATTACATAATGAAAAGAGTTTGTTAAGAAAATTGAGTTACTTTCACGAATGCTTGTTTATTTGCCTTTCTATTAAACTGAGACTCACCTTGTGTGAATTTATTACATTAATGCTTGTTTGTTTTATGGGTTTGTTAGTGTATCCCCTAAGGAGCATTCTTTCTTGCCATCTTTGCCTGTCTTAGATTGCGTAAACTCCCAGAAGGCAAATGCTGTGTCTTTTTGAATTTCATTGTATAGTGCTATGTACAAATGAGCAATTAATTCTCAAAACATTGACAGTAGGAAAAGACACAAAGGAGCTGATATCGTAAATGTTTTAAATGATATCTTTAATGCACATAAAAATCCACAATTTTTTTCCAAAGAAAAACTGTCAGAAAAATATGAGATAATGTTTAAAGTATATTGAGTTTCTGTACTAAAGTTTGGGTTAAATTAAAGTTATTATTAAAAAATCAGTCTTCGGTGTTTCTATCTGCATCTACAAGCTGTTATCATTGGATACCTCCACCAGGCTCTTTAAATTGTATAAGGTTAAAATCCTGAAGGATAGCAATGGCGGCAATGGGGAAGATGGAGGATTCATGTGTTCTAGGTCAGTTTGGCTAACTTTTTCAATAAGGGCAAAACAGTAAAAGTATTTGCAAGTCTATAAGCCATAAAGTCGATGTTACAGCAATTTAGCTCTGCTATTGTAGCATGGAAGCAGCTGCAGATAATATGTAAATGAATCATAGTGGTATTCTAATAAAACTTTACTTAGAAGAAGAAGGGTGGGCCAGATTTGGTCTGTGAAGTACAGTTTGCTAACCCCTGAGCCAGGTAATTAGACTAAATTCCACTGATTACTCATGAATTGATTCTGAAATGCATTACTAAATTAAACCAATGATGAAAGAGACAATTTCAAAGTCAAGAGTGGTGGAAATAGTTTTAATGATGTAAACTCACATCATTCGTTTTCTAGTTTGGTTAATCCTGGGCATCTTTCACAGGAATATGTAATCAAGAGTAAATTCTATAGGGACAATTCCTAGTTCCAAGTGTCCTCAACTCTTCCATTTTTAAAAGCCTGGACATCAAAAGTAATAATATGGGCTAATTTGCTTACAAATTACTACATTTCAAATAAATTCAAGGTTGGGGTAAGAGGAATAAGGGAGTGGGGAGAGGATGGGGGTAATAGCATATGGCTCACCTTTTGGGGGCAGGACACAATTATAAGAGGGACTTCACCTAACAAATGCAAGCGGTGTAACCTAATTCTTTGTACCCTCAATGAACCCCAAACAAGAAAAAAACATTGCCAGATTTGGGGAATCCACTGTATTTCTCTGTATCTACCCTCATATTTCTCTTCTGTGTGAGGTAGACTGTGATATCTTGCCGTCCTAATAGGGTTCTTGTAATGACCAACTGAAATACTGCTCAAGAGCACACTTTGTCACACATTCCTATAAAACAATTAAGAAATATTAAAGTTGCTTGAGCCACTTTTTCTCTCAAACTGAGCTACGTGGCTGATTTTTTTTCTGGGTGTGCATATGTGAAAGATACTGACTGTTTAAATACTGTTGGATTATTGGATGATTCTTCAGCTTTGTTTCACAGATGATTCGGTGGGGACAGTTTCAAAAATCCCAAAGCCTTGGAACACCCCACCCAGATTAACTGAACCTGAACCTCTGAGTAGGACCCAAGCATTAATATATATTTAAACTGTCCAAAAGTATTATTTTCTGTTGATACTGAAGAAAAAAAAACAACTTCCCACAACTTTAGTGCTTAAAATAGCACATGGAAGTATTTTATTATCTTACAATGTTGCAGGTTAGAAGTCTGACATAAGTCTCATTGGCCCACAATCAAGGTGTCTTTGGGACCTTGTTCTTTTCTGGAGGTGTTAGGAAAGACTCTGTTCCCTTGCCTTTCCCAGGCTCTAGGAGGTCAATTCCTTTTATTTCATCAATGTGACATTTTTTCATAGTCACATCTCTCTTTTCCTCATGTCTTTTGTCCCCCTCTCCCTTTCTTAAAGACCTCTGCATTGGCCTACCCAGGTTAATCTCTCTGTTTTAAGATAAGCTGATTGCAACCTTTATTCCATCTGCCATGTGTCCTGACATTTACAAGTTCTGGGCATTATTATGTGAACAGCTTTGGGAGCCCATTACCATATCAGGTAATTGCAGTTCTGAAAAAGAACAGGGTATAGACCTTGAGTAGCAGAAGCAAATCATTCCTACATGTGTTCTATTGTTGGGTATTATGTAAACATCCATTTCTTCATCAATTTGCTCATTCATTCATTTTTTTTTTCCTTTTTTTTTTTATTGTTGGGGATTCATTGAGGGTACAAGAAACCATGTTACACTGGTTGCATTTGTTGGGAAAAGTCCCTCTTACAATCGTGTTTTGCCCCCAAAAGGTGTGGCACACACCAAGACCCAAGACCCCACCCCCCTCACTCCTTCCCTCTCTCTGCTCTTCCTTACCCCACCCCTCCCTCATTCTTCCTCTCTCTGCTCTCCCTTTCCTTCACCCCCACCGTGTCAATAATTGTCATTAATTGTCCTCATATCAAACTTGAGTACATGGGATTCATGCTTCTCCATTCTTGAGA
>CAUYON010188797.1:0-50706 GCA_963573935.1 Arctocebus calabarensis | reverse complement strand
ATAATATTCCATGGTATATATGTACCACAATTTATTAATCCATTCGTGAGTCGATGGGCACTTGGGCTTCTTCCATGACTTAGCAATTATGAATTGGGCTGCAATGAACATTCTGGTACAGATGCCTTTGTTATAATGTGATTTTTGGTCTTCTGGGTATATATCTAATAAAGGAATTATAGGATCGAATGGCAGGTCAATTTTTAGATCTCTAAGTATTCTCCAAACATCCTTCCAACAGGAACGTATTAGTTTGCATTCACCCCAGCAGTGTAGAAGTGTTCCCTTTTCTCTACATCCACGCCAACATCTCTGGTTTTGGGATTTTGTTATGTGGGCTAATCTTACTGGAGTTAGATGATATCTCAAAGTAGTTTTGATTTGCATTTCTCTGATGATTAAGCATGGTGAGCATTTTTTCATGTGTCTGTAGGCTGTGTGCCTGTCTTCTTTAGAGAAGTTTCTCTTCAAGTCTTTTGGCCATCCTGAGATGGGATCACTTGTTCTTTTCTTGCTAATATGTTTGAGTTCTCTGTGGATTCTGGTTATTAAACCTTTGTCAGAGGTATCTCCCAGTCTTGTTTAAGTTTCATTGTTTTAAATAGCTATATGTCCAAAAGGATTAATACATTTGCCAGAGAACATCTAGGCAGAGAATAGTCTGATGGTAAGTCTTTCATACATTTCTACAACCTAAGTGTGTATTTTGCCTCAGAAATATTTAAAATTTATACCACAAATAGCTAATTAAAGTATAAAAATGCTCTCTCTTCTCCTTCGTCAGCATGAGTGGCTTTGGGGGAAAAGAAGGGTCTATATGCCCAAAAGCCCATAGGAGCAGGTGAGATGCAAAAAGAAATGAAGGGAGCAAGTTTGTCCTGTTTGTACACCTAGTGTTGATAGGGGCCAAGACTCTAAACCCAGACGTGTAGCAGGCCAGAGCCTGCCCTTAACCATATTCTGATCTTTCCTCACACAATAAAATAGTTTGGACTTTTCCTCCTCATGTGGAAAAAAAACTTTGTCTCAATGCACTAATTCAAGTTGTGTTTTGCTTTTGGTTTCCAAATTGGGTATTTCAAACCAATGAATATTCCTTGAACCTCGTCAACATGTAAAATACCATTTTATGTGCTGTAACACATTTGATTTTACCTCCATTAATGCAATGTGTGTGTAGAATATGGTTTTAGAATGAGAGTAATACTGTTGAAATAGCTTCATCTGGAAATACATCAGTTTGCAGACAGATTGGCATATTATCCACAAATATAAACATTTACCAAAAAAAAAAAAATCAGGCATCATCTGATGGCTGTTGCCATAATGATTCATTGGCACAAGAGAAGCGCTGTGTGGAGAGAGGTGCCAAAGCTGTTTGACACATTTCAGGAGTTCATTACACACGCGAAACGGAACCAATTTTACTCAACAGTGACTTTGACATTTACAGAAAAATGAAATGGAGGTTTAGAAATGAAGACTTCATGTGAAATCCCTACCAAAACTTTTAAATTGGCTCTATCCTTATGTCATCTCTTCTAGAAGATCAACTGTGTTCTACAGATGTTATTTTTTATTCACAGCAGGTAGCAACCAATTCAAAACAAAGGTTCGGGGGTGATTAGAAAAGTGATCTTGAGCAAATGTAACTGGTTGTAAAACTTTTCTCTCAGAATAAATAACATCTACTTTTAAAGATTTTCCTGTAAGAAGGCATGTTTCCCTTGACTTTGCTCTATTTAATTCATCCTGAAATGCAATTCTGTTTCTTTAATTTTCTGGGCTTTAGCAGACTAAATATCATTCTCATCCCAGTTGCACATAAAGACACAGTGGGCCTAGACGACTTTCAGGCTCAGAGTAAGAAAGATCTTAAGTAGTCATAAGTCACCAGCTTTCTTCTGTTTAATGAGTGATATAATGTCAGAAAACGTACTGAAAATTAATAAGAGATTTAAGATACATATACTAAGAAAATTCTGTATTTATGGGTTAGGATGGCTTAAGTGCAGACAATATTTACAGAAATGTTTTCTGTAAATGGCATCATACAAAGTACTATGCTACAGTATGTATAGGCCCTTTTTCCAAAGAAACCATTTTATAATAGATTTTAAAATATCATCTTACCATGGTAAATGGTCAAAGTATATTAATAACGTTTTACTAAACGCTGTGTTTTCAATGTCAAAGTTAAGGGTCTACATACCAAAGAATAAGTGTGCTTGGTTTAATTTATAAGTCTAGATAGAATCGTAGTAGTATTTCCCTGATTAGAATTAGTTAAGAACACCACAAAAAATGCATGTCATGTCCAAATTCTAAAACTTTTAAAGTGATTATATTGTTTTCAAGTATGTCTAATATTTACTTATTTATCTTTAAGCCGTGCAATGGAATCAAGATATCAAAATCAGATAATACATTCGAGTCATTCAAACTGTTACTAAACTGTAAGTCATTAGAGAATCAGTTCAATCGGTGGAGAAATTTTCTAATTAGCATATTAATTATTTATGAATAAAAGGTGATTCTAAAGTACTCTAGGGAATTTGAAGGCATATTAATTTCTTTCCTTTCCATATATTTCTATGAAATTTTTTTAAACTATTAATTTCCAATAATCTAGGGGAAAAGGTTTTGCTAATCAAAGGAAATCTTCAGCCCAGCTTTTGCATTAATTATCACATATTCTAAATTGGTAGAACCTAAATTAATGAGGCCCAGGCTCCTCCTAAATGGCATGCATTAAACAAAACCTGGGCTTCACTATGTATTCTTGTGAATATTGAAATATAAATGCATATTGGCTGCCAGGCAAATAAATTTTCAAAGTATGCAATTATCAATGCTATATGGGGCTTGCCCCACTATCCATAAACATCTTAATTACCTCCCACTCATTACCAAAATAAGGCTTTTATGAAGATTTAGCTATTTTTCTTGATCAACCACTTTTGCAAATCAAATTTTAGATCATACAAACAATTGCCAATAGAAAATAGAAAGCCCCCCCCAAAAAAAAATCAGATCCCAACAAAAAGAAAAAGTATAGGCATAGCCTATCAAATTGTCTTTTACAGCCATTGCTAAACTATCATTAGGCTGTAATTTGGCAGTTCAGCTTTTATTTTTATAGAGTTGTTTATGTTTCTAACTGATTTCCTCTTAATGCCAAGAGGGACCACAGGGTGAAGGTCGGGAGCAAAAAGATACAATATCTACTCTGTTTTGCCTTTTCTCCCCTCCCACTGTCTAATCTTCTGGGGCTTTTCCTGATTGAATTACCATTCCTGCTATTTTAAATGTAGTATCTGGGCATGCCCTTTCTTCTTCACCCTTCCCATTTACTCCCAACATCCACAAAATGAGCCACCACCTCTGATCACTACTTGCTATACCGTCCTCCTGTATTTTGACTGCTCAGAAACTCAACAGTTTTGCACATTTTTCAAAGTTGTGCAGCTTCTGAGCCCTTTTCTTTGTTTGCTTGAATTCACAACCATTCATCACCTTGAGCACCCTGGAGGAGTTTTGCATTTAAGGCCATGCTTGGAGCATGGCAATTTTTTTCATCATGTTTTTAATTTAAGTAAAAAGAAAGGTATAGACATTGTTTTGGTTTGTTTTCTTTGGTTTCTAACAAAAAAACCTGAAACTGGATAATTTACAAAGACAAGAAATTTATTTCTTACAGTTATGGAGGTGTGAGTCGGAGATTCGGGGCGGCACCTGGTGAAGAACTTCTTCCTGGGGGGTGGGGGGATTCAGCCGAGTTCAAAGGCGATGCAGGTTACCAAGCATCGAGGGGCCTGAGCATGCTAACAAGATATGCAGGTCTCTCTTCATCTTCTTAAAAAGCCCCCAGCCCCACTCCCTTGATAACCCATTAATCCATTAATCTATAAATGGATTAATCCATTCATGAGGGCTTTGCCCTCCTGTCACAATCACCTCTCACAGGCTCTGCCTCTCAATACTGCCGCATTGAAGATTAAATTTCAACAAGAGATTTGGAGGGAACAGATATTCAAACCATAGTAGATAGCATTCATTGTAACTTATCAACCTTGTATCTGATGTAACATTAGAATAATGTCAGCATGTTCATTACCAGTACTATTTTTATAAGCACAAAATTACTAAATGGAACCTAATTCTGAGTTTTTTCACCTGAATAAAGCAAAGAGGATTTTTAAAACTTTAGCAGAGTAAAATAGAAAGAAAAAAATACACAGCATCTATGAAGGGTCCATCCTCCCGTGAACTCCTTTTTGCCCATATTTTCCTTCATGCAAGCGTCAGAGACAAGGCACACAGTCGCTCTGCCATCTCGTGTCCTTACTGGGACCATTCATTGCGGAAGTCCACACACGCAGACACACAAATGCTTAGTACATGAATGACTTTTGATTACTAAAGTGTTTCATTCTTTAGGAGAATTTGCTTGGAGATGTTTTCTGAGCAATAAAAAGTCTTCAGGCCTAAGAGGGAACTATGCTATCTTCTGCAGACTGTCCCAGTGTGTTATAGATGGATTCTATACAAGCATTACAAACAGGAATAACAGTCGTAATTAGTAGTAATAATCGCTAATACTAATTAAGACCTCAGTAAGTGCCAGGTACTGTTTTAACTTGTTTGCATGCAATGCCTCATTTAATACTTACCCTAAAGTAGATACTGTGATCAACCCATCTTCAGAAAAAGAAACTGAGGTACACTGTAACTGAACACTTTTCCCAAGTTCACAGAGACTTATTGAAGAGGCTGGATTTAAACCCAGGCCATCTGGCTCCCACATTGGTGATCTTAACCACTATGTAACCCTACCTAATAAAGAAGTATTAACCACTATGTAACCCTACCTATAAAGAAGTATTAAATGAGAATCACTAAGTTATAGATAGATTCAACAGTTGAGAGGGTTCAATTTTTTAAAAAAACTATAGAATTTCACAGAGAAGTCTATCTGTCAAAAAAAACGGTATCAAATGCAAGTGGGTCATAGGGATGGATGTATTTTGCATATTAAGTTTTTAACAAGGACACTCCCTGTCGAGTTGATACAGAAAGAGCTGGGTTGTAGCAAAACTCCTTGTTATAGCATCTGTAGAAACGCTACTTAAAATTGTATCACTTTAAAAGCTCATTACCAAGTAAGAAAAAAATGAAATACTTGACATTTTGGTATCCATGGCATTAAAAAGAACTAATATTTAATAATCAAGTGGCAACAGCTTGTAGAGTTTGCACACAACGCCCACAGGGATCAATTTTTCTTTAAAATGGCCTTTCGGAGTCTGCCTTTTAAACAGCTGACGCCTCCACCCCCTGAATCCCCGTCTCCTGTCGGCACTGTGGGGCGCTCACGGAGGGCAGCTACGGACATAGAATTCTCCACTGCAGGATTTTCTTTGCAAATAATGGAGGATGTGGGAAATTAAGAAAAATTAATGTCCACAGAACCGACCTCAGTGTCATCTGTGCTACTGAGAATGAGCACATGTCTTAGAAGGCTTTTCTCGGTGCCTCTTCCAGGTCCCCTTTATACACCAACCACGAGGGGCGAGCAGAGGCATCAGCACCTGGTTGTCAGCCGTTCCACACCTGTACCAAGGCTGTGTTATGACAAGTTTGCTGTTGCCTGGCACTTTTCCAGCACGACTAATTGTCACAGCACTAATTTAACTCACCTGTGGAATTTTCAACTTCCCCAGCCTGCTGTCAAGAAGATGCATAATAATGGCATGAAGAGCTTCCAATACCGAATACTCTGAAATATGGCACTTATCATTCAATAGAAAACTTTTGCTATGCCACGTGTTAGAGGACTATAATTATTCCTTCCTGGAGTAAAAAGCAGCAAATAAAAAGTCCTGGTCACATACACATTTGCCTATAAAATAATAGGAACCAAGTGAACCAGTCTTTTCTGATTTGGAGAAAAAAATACTTACCAAACTACCTAGCGCACAGTTCTTTATATGCACGGTTTAAAGTGAATGTACCAGTTCAATTATTATCATGTTCTGCATCTGTGGTCCCCAACCCCTGGGCCATGGAGACCAGTGATGGGAGCTGGCCATGGCCTGCTAAGAGCCAAGCCACACAGCAGGAGACGAGCAACCGGTGAGCCAATGGAGCTTCATCTGTATTTACAGCCGCAACACCTGGCTCTGTCTCCCATCAGGGCAGTGGCAGCATTAGATTCTCACAGGGGCATGTGTACATGCAAGAGACATTCCCTGGGAGCATCTGATCCCCGCCTGCCGTCCCATGGAACAATTGTCTTCCATCAAACCAATCCCTGGTGCCAAAGAAGGTGGAGGACCACTGTTCTGCTTTACACAATGCTTTCTTTCTGTTTTTGTCATTAGTATTATTTAAGAAAATATTTTTCCTGTATCACATAGAAATATAACAGAGTAATTTATTGGTGTTTTTATAAATGCTGAAAAGTTCAGAAAGAAAACATAGGCATCTGTGACTTCAATTGCATAAATTAGTAAACCAAATTGGGACATCTTTGTCAAGGAGCCTGTCCTCAGGAATTTTTAAGGGGTAGACTGTGTTCTTGAAAATTAATATTTTCCAGGGAAATTTATTACCTTCAAACGTAATAGCTAACTTTTCAGAAGATCCTGTCAATGGCCCTCACTGTGCCGCTATATTTGAAGCACCAGTAAAAATTATATAGAAGCTGAGATTTCCCAAGTTTAACAAATATGCTTGATTGTTTATGATACAAGTAAAATTTAGAGATAAAAGCCCAAAACTTCTGAAAGAAATTTAAATAAACTCGTTTTTTCAATTGTTAGAGTCTATTAAATATAAATTTCATAGGTTGTTCGATGACCCATCCTACAGTGTTATCAGGTCTTATAAAGAAAAAAATGTTTTCTGGGCAAGTTGGGAAAATGCTGCATTACATATGTATGGGCTTAGCCTCATGATTGCAAAATATCACTCTAGAAACTTTACACCAAACACTTCTATATGCTCACGTGCACTCCAAAGAGAAGGCAAATGGTCTTTTCCAACCTTATTTGACCTGATGGTCCCTTCACTGTATATACAAAGCCAAGGGTCTGCCTTAACTCACACCTGGCTCATCCCAGGGGCTCAATACATTCTAATGAAGTGGCAACAGTATCCGCTTTCATTTGAATTCCAATGGTCTGTGATATTCTTTGCCTTACACTTGTTCCTGGGGATAACTATGCAAACAGCATCAGGAACACAAACTCTCTTCTTCTAACCAGATCTCAGCCCACATATTCTGAGATAAAAGAGTAGTGCCATAACCCATGCTGGTGTGTTGACCTATTATTCAAAATAGGATTTTTAAATGATAGAAAAGGAGAAAGGAAAAATAAAAATAAAAGAAAGAGAAAGGCAACGGCAGCTCAGCTCCTACTAAATATCCAGTTAGCGTATCTGGAAGATCGCATTCTTCAGTTCAAAATTGATAGCCAACTTTCTTTTGTTGTTGTTTCGCTATTCAAATTTCTGTCCTTTTTTCTCCAGCCTATTTGCTCTAACACTGAATTTTAAGCATCTCTAAAAATGCTTGATATGTTATTATTCTTTCCAGATATTGTCTGAAAGCCAAGCAAAGAACATTAAGGAAGAGAAGAGGAATGAGGCTGGATACGGTACAGTGATATAAAAGGGACTTCCAGGAGAGGGCCTCACGTCCAGAGCTCGACGGTGCCAGCAGAATGAGAACTTACCGGTACTTCTTGCTGCTTTTTTGGGTTGGTCAGCCCTACCCAACTTCCTCAACTCCACTATCTAAGAGGACTAGTGGTTTCCCAGCAAAGAAAAGGGCCCTAGAGCTCTCTGGAAACAGCAAAAATGAGCTGAACCGTTCAAAAAGGAGCTGGATGTGGAATCAGTTCTTTCTCCTGGAGGAGTACACCGGATCCGATTATCAGTACGTGGGCAAGGTAGGACTCCTCGGGGTGCTTTGACATTTTGGGGGTAAAAGCCTAAAGAAGTTACTTCTAATAAACAGACAAGCAGGATGTGAACTATTCCCCAGTACAGTAAAAACTGTTCCTTATCTGGGAAGACTTTTTTGCATTTGAGTAGTTTTGGGTGAAAAAAAAAAAAAAAAGACCGTAGCAGAGAAGCTGAGAAATGTTAGCACTGCAACAAAGAGAAAACGCCCCAGCTGAAAATGAAACGCCCACAACCATCCGCATGGGATTATCATAAATCCTTTAATTTTTACTTTAGCTTAAAAAACGCGGTCCAGCATTCTATAAAGTCGGGTGTATTAAAAATAGGAATAGAGTGATTAAGCTGTAAGGAAAAGAAGGTTCTTTTTTCTCATCCTGAAAGCAAACATTCTGAGGGGTAGTCCTTTAGCCAAGTTCAAGTTAACTATTTCTTAACTCTGCCACCAATGACACCATCCATTCCCTGACCGAAGGGAGCCCTTTGCTTTCAGGACCGGCCACTGCCTTCGATGTGGTGGTTGTAGTTACTGCCGCTGCTGCCATTTAATCTTATCTCAAACAATTGGCACGAGCCAGGCATTTCAAAATGCTGTGATTTAATTATGGCAAAGTTTACAAAAAGGAAAAATGACTTGTACCCTCAATCAATCCCTAACAATAAAAAAAAAAAGATTATGTAAAGGTGCTATTTCAAGATATCCTCTGACCGTTTTATTGACTTCAGAAAGTAAAGTCAGGAAGCATCACCTATTCTAGCCCTTACAGGTCACTGGAGCTGAGTCAGGAAAAGAGCTTGCTTAGACTGTCATCGTGAGTTTCACTGGAATTTTATCATCAGTTACATTCTTGTTGCAGAATATCTGCATACTGAAAAGATATAAAAGAAAAAACGAGGGTACAGGTTTATGCTTTGCAGATTCTGTGTTTCATAATGTGGTGTTGATATAAAAAAAAAAAAAAGACATTGTCACACATCCCTTCCTAAACACACTGAGAAGGAATGTAAAAATATACATGGTAAAATGTCTTCATTTATGATTACAGCTACGATTTTAAAGCATCTATATTAGGATATCATGCAAATAACATAAATTTTGCAAATTCTAAAGGCTGCATGTTCACACTTCAATCTACAATCAAATATCCCTGAATAACCATGTGCAAATATTCTCTTTAAGTATTTACCACCACAAACGAAGGAAAGCTATCCCTGGCTTGAGCTGAGGTAACTAGGCAATGTTCCAATGAAGTGAATTATTAATGTGGAGTAAAGTGGGAGAGGAAGTATTCAGTGAAGGGGTGAGTGTCAACACAGATCCCCCAGGACCTAGCCAGGTTTTCACTGTGAAATTCACAAGCCGTGTGACTGCTGGAGAAAGGCAGGTCACTTACATGCACTTCGCTGCATTTCCTTTGTGAAATTTGAATAACACAATGTTAATATGGTGATGGTTATAAAAAAAATAATAACCTTAAAAACTTTAAAGCCCTTTTTATAACACAAGTGGCATTATTATCATTGAAGATTAAGATTTAAAAAGTGCTTTGTCTAAAAGATGGATGCCTTTTTTCTTTCTGCCTTTCTTCTCAAATTGTGATGCCATTTAACACCTATAATGCCACCTATTCTTAAAGAAAAGCCAGGGCATTTCAGGATACTCGAAGCAGCAGTGGCTAAAACCACATAAGAATCAGTTTTACCATTAGAACCGTGAGAGGTAATATTGCCATGGGGGAAAGTTGCAAGCTATGGGTTCAAGCAGACCTGAAAATGCCCCACTGGGCTACCAGTTACCAGCTACATGACCCAGCACAGGTTGTTAACCTTTCTGGGCTTTAGTTTCTTTATCTAGAAAATGCATTCAGCAATGCCTTTCTGGTGGAGTTGCAGTGGAGTTGAAATAAAACAGGCACACTGTAGATGCATAAAGTTACTATTACTGGTGAAAAATCCATTGCAAACATTCTGTTAAATCTATGCAATGCATCACAGTGGAATATTGACTTTTATAGCACTGCAGAAGTAAAATTAGGTAATTAACAAATCTCTCAGTGGACAACGTAGAGAATAGCGGTGAAATCCCTGCACAAGCACAGTTTGGACTAGATCAGTTAAATTTGAGTACTTTATTGGCAGCTAATAAATTCCCCCACTGCACCATCCTGTGCCCTTCCCTGCTGCCCATCCATGTCCTCCTTGAATTGGAACACGTGACAGAATATTAACTGGAGGAAAAATCAAGGGCAAAAAGTTGCGTTCATTGCTAGCATTGCTATTTCATGTGCGTAAGAGAGCGTTCTTGAACTGCTGATACAGCATTTTCCCGAATCCATGCTTGAATTATAGGATAGCGACAGACCAGAGAATTAGACTGTAGTGTGTTTTCCAGCAAAATTAAACACAGGAAAATAAAAATAAAATTTTTCATAGGCAAAGAAAGAAAAGGGGGTATTGTCCCTTGTTGTGGCAACAATTTGATCCACATTTAATTGACTTGGAATAAAACACACGAGATGTGATTATCCAGATCCACCAGGTCCGGAAACTTTGGGGGAGGAAAAATTTTTTAAAAAAAAGAAAAATGATTAGACTAGAGCAGAGGTTCCAAAACTTGCTAGGTTCACAGAGCTCTTTTCCACAGTTCTCTTGCAGGTAAAAGAAACACCTAACATTTCCCTATATTAAGTAGTTAGGCTCAAATAGTTTAAAGTATTACTCTTCTAACAACTTAGTAACTATTTGAAAAGAATGCATACCAATCGATAGGAAAAGAAATGACATTTTTACTTCAGCCATAACCACAATTACTTGTGAGTAGAATGGGTACACCTGCTGGGCACTGCACAACTTCTCCAACAGAATGGACATGGCCCCTCCCCCAGGTTTCCTTTCCACATGGATTTTTGCACTGTAATTGCTTTTTATCACAACTGCTAAGGGAAGCCCAGCTTTAGAGGCATGTGACATCATCGAAAGGAATGCAGTGCCACCTACTGTTGAAACTGTGGACTACCTTGAGCTTACAAGGCGTCTCACACAGGTCACACACAGCTGGCTGTATTTCCCTCCAAATTTTAATATATTTTCTAGTGAGTTTCACACTGAGCCCCAGACTGCCTCAGGGCACACTTTGGGAACCCTAGGACTTTTCATGTAGGCATTTAATATAACAGCGTAGAAAAGCTAATAAAATTTTTAAACATGCTATTAGCCCAACTAAATTAAAACTACTCAGATCCTATCCTGGGTGCTTAAAACTGAAAAGATTGACCTGTACATGGAAAGACGGAAGTGTTAACTGAGGGAAAGTAATGCTGTTGAGCAAAGCTTTTAAAGCACCAGAAAGAGATTTTTACATTACAAATATCTGTGTATTTTTGTGTTGATTTGTTCAAATTACCTCAGGGTAAATCACAGGAACCACAATGACTTGAACTTGGTGGAGTGCGAAAAATGTGAGAATGAGTGTGGGCAACAATGGGCTTTCAGTGTAGATGGGAGGGTCACATGGGGTCACCTGGCAAAAGAGGGCATCCAGGGCCTGGAGCAGTGACGAAGAAAATAGACAAGATCATATGTTAAAGTTAAAGCACAAAGCAGTGGGCAGAGAGACCTGAACATTGCTCAGCCCCACCGTTTTCTGTTCCCAGAGATATTGATGCGGAAAGGATGTTCTCATTCAGGCTGAGTAGTCAAGGCCAGTTATAGCTGAAATACTGAGAAACAAATGCTGATTTGTGAGCAATCTCAACATTTCTACTCCAGTGTTCCTGCATTGGGTAAGAGTTTGTGAGCTTCGGATCCAGATATAGAAACAGATAGCATATGATTTTTTTTTTCTTCCAACATGCACGACCCTTTGAAGGCAAATTCAGACTCCTTTAGCCTGAGAGCTTGTTGGAAATGTGGAATCTCAGGCCCCACCCCAATCTTACTGAATCAGAACCTGCATTTTAACAAGATCCTTAGGTGAACTGTATGCACGTTAAAATTTGAGAAGTGCTGCTTTTAAAAATACCTTGCCTGGGTCTCACCTCCCCAGAGAGTCTTATTTAGTTTTTAATTTATTTATGATTCAAACACGTTGCCAGATTTGAGCACCACTCTCCAAGGAGCATAATATTGCCAATCGTGAAAATGTGGCAAGTTCAGTGATAAAATGGGCAAATATCTGAATTTTAAAATCCGCTAAGTATTATCAAAATATAAAGGAGAGGGGCCAAAAAGCCTTCGGGAGTTAGCAAAGCTCCCTGGATGTCTGAATCCCATCTTAAAGGCAGAGCAGGTGTTAGCTGAGACTGCAGAGGGAGAATCGCCAGAACCTCTCAAGTAATTGGACGCAGGAGCCACAGGAGGGAGAGCCAGAGGTTCAAAGAGTCAGAGATTTCAAGATTGAACAACCAAAAGAGTGAAAGGGTCCTAACACCAACACAGAAAACACAAAGAGGTACACATATTCTTGTCAGGGGCTCAGGGAAAGAGAATTTGAACAACATCTACTTGGGTTATCTTTGGCTCATGTAAATGCAATAGAAAAATGGTGGGGGGGGAGCATTGTAATTTCACCTTTTCAGAAATCCCCATGTCCCTGGAGCCAGCTATACATAATGTAGCACTTTCTCGATGATGCTTCGTGTATAGTTTATGATTTCATTCCATAAGAAGAACAAAGGTAGAGGTAAATACAGATTAGATTGTAAGGACGTGGGCATCTGTTACAGCAAAGATGGATGCCTTTAAAATCTCAGTAGATTTTGAAGACACTGGCATTCACCACTACAAAGATGAATGCTTTTAAAATCTCAGAAATATTTCATCAAACTGTTGTACCCCTTGATTGCACTAATGTACGCAGCTATGATTTAATAAAAAAATAATAAGTAAAATATCAGGATAGTTGGAAATATCCACAAAAAAAATAAAATGAAATAAAATCTCAGAAATATCCCTAACTTTAGGGAAAGATTCCCCCATTATCATGAAGCAGCCCAGAGCAATGCTTCATACCCGTCTCTTCCATTTTATGCTTCCCAAAGTTCTCACCCTTCCTTCCACACAAAGCGTATCCCAGCCCACCCTCCATTAGAAGCACTCAGGATGTTTCTGTCTTTAGTAGCAGACCAGGAGATCTGTTGCATGAGTTTAATAAGCTACATACTTTCATAGATATTTCCTCATCTTAGACTTTTGAAAGTTGCTGAAGGTTTTCATTTGGGGAATTTCAAAGGAAATTAAAAGGCTGTGTTTTTTTAATGTCATGAAAATTGGGGTCCACCGGAGGCTCTGACGTACAGGCCTTCCTCATCTGCCTTTCTCTGGTCTCTTTAAAGTGAATATCTACCCAATTCAGCGAAGCCACTCTTCTCAAGATAATTAAACGGTAATGTTTTAATGGCCCATAAAAATAAAAGTTGGCAGCAATATACACCTTTAAAATTAAGGGTGAGCAATTATTTGTTCCTATATTACGTGATCCAAATTAGTTAGTAAACATGAGGCAATGTTTTATCCATTCCGAAAGACCCCTTAAAAGATGCTGTTGTTAAAATATAGCTTTTTATTTCGATATTATTAATTTTTTGTGGAAAGAACATATGCTGAAGAGTAGAAACCTTCTAACACAAATTCGATGGGTGGTTGAAAGTCACTGAACCACTTACAGCTTCAAAAGGCAGCATCAGATTAAAGACTCGTCACAGCTAATGTTTACTAAGCATGGCTGTCCTAGACACTATGCTAAGGGCTTCCAGAGTGTTATTGCATTGGATCTTCACAGCAACCCTAACGCGTAGGTGTTATTTAGATCCTTGTTTTACAGATGAGTACACCAAGGCACAGGGCAGTGAAGTATTTCAGCCCAAGGTCTCACACTCCCGGGACCCTGAAAGTGACTGCCCTGTCTGTGCTCTCCACTGCCTGCTCAGTGACAGCCCCTCCCTGAACGTCCCCTGCTTCACAGAGCTGTTCCCACGCACAAATGAAAAACCCCAGCTCATACTTGAACTGATTACATTCTACTCAATACCACAAATATCTATTGAGAGTCTATTGTGTGAAACCCAAGGATAGAAAGAAAAAGAATTTCCATGGCGTAAGAGCCACACCTATGTTCGCATTATTATTATAAACGTTTCTTTTACTTTGTCTTGATTGTCATTTCCAGAACACATCAGTGATGTTCAAAAACAGCTGCATGTGAGCATTTTAAAATTAGTTGTGCCGTTCATGATCTTTCTGGTCATTGTGATTTTTTGAAGACATGTCTCTTTCTTTCCGTGATAACCCTTTCTAAACTTCTGTTCTGGTTCAATGGCCTGCAATAATCTTTTCTCCCTGAGTCAAGGCAAGTGCCTTAGGCACGTCTTTCTTCTTCGTCATTCAAATTTAATGCTCAGCCGTTCAACATTGTCATATTTCAGCTGGGTAGCATATTTTAAGAGAAAAGGCATGCTGTGTGTGCTCTTTCATTGAATGTATTTATCAAAAATGTTTCAAAAAGTATCTTTCCAACTCCCATAATTGGCAGTAATCTTCATTGTGTTTCCACTGTGGACCAACTGATTTCACTTTGTTATCACCAGAGCTTTAATTTGCCATGTGATGATGCTGAGAAAGGGTCCTGTGTAGCAGCAATTTTTTGACTCTTCAACTTCCCT
Source organism: Arctocebus calabarensis (assembly GCA_963573935.1). Lineage (NCBI taxonomy): Eukaryota > Metazoa > Chordata > Mammalia > Primates > Lorisidae > Arctocebus > Arctocebus calabarensis. The sequence continues at coordinate 36,079 of CAUYON010188797.1, read as the reverse complement.
GTCTACACAGTTGTTCATGTCGAGAGCAGCCACATTAGAACGCCTGACCTTATCCCAAACCCAAACGCGACTGTTTGACTGGCCAGACCACACAAGCAGAGTGAGACTCAGAGAGTCAAATAAGGACCAGTCCTGAATCCTCCAACTTCGTTCATCGCTCCTGTGAAGTTCTGGAGCCTCTAGCTTGAATTCCTGAGGGAATCAAGGTGAATCAGAGAGAGAAGAGTTTGGATCTTTCTGTCCCCACCGTGGCTGTGTTACCTCCACACTCTCCAACCCACGTGGAGCTAGGGTTTGTGGGAGGTGAGAGGAGCCCACACGTTCATAACGACAAATTGTACAGGACCTATTCTATAGGCATTAAGTATTCCACTCGTGATTACCAGAACCTGCTCACATAACCATGGAAATACTTGATTTGCACCAGAGGGTTTCACTTTTTGTCTTTTTGTCTTTGTCCCATAGCAGATGGGACTACAAACAGGCAGAATACCAACATCCTGGTTTAATTTTCTCTTAAAATCAAAATCCCTCATAGTAATTTTGACAGAAATTGATTTCAAAAATCAGGGAAAAAAAACCCTGACATAGTCTCGTCAGCCATCAATAGATTCTTACCATTGAGATTTTTTCATTTCCACCTATATAAAAACCCAAGACTATATTGAGACCAGAATTATAAATTTAACTTTTTCATTTCCACCTATATAAAACCCAAGACTATAGTGAGACCAGAATTATAAATTTAACTTTTAGAAACCATAATCTCTCTAACCAAAATTTTAAAATGTCCTCCTATGTTCCACCCATCTTTTACCAAAAATAAAGAGGTTTTAGGTGAAGGGGGTCCTCTACTTGATGGGTTTCATCAAATCTAGAGATTATGTTTCGATGTTGGTGTACCCTTGAAACCTCAAGGAGGCAACTCTTTGGCGTAGGTATAGGCTTCTGGTAGCAAACTCCACCTTCCTACAAGTTTTATGTTGCCATTTCTCAAGATGACAATGTAATCCTATTGAGCATGTAAGTATATCAATATTCATGGCAAATCTATCTTTCTCTCTAGAATTGAAGAAGAGATCAAAAGGAAGTATCTCATTCCCTATAAGAGAGTAAGAAAGAGATATTTTTATTGCTATTATCAACAAATAAGTAAAAATAGCAAGTATTCTCAAAGCTCAGTGTAAGGAATCAGATTTGAAATTATATAACCTAGAATAAGAAAAATAGCAGCATTCCAAAATATTTCACAAGGATTAAAATATGTCCATATGTGAAAGATATGACTAAATACTTCAGGTGATTTGTTGTGTTTCAAAGGACTTGAGGGCATTTATAGAGCATAAAGGTGGGCTTTAATGCCAAGGAAAGCGAACGGAGATTGGCATTCAAAAGGCAATTAAAGAAGTAATCTCAGCTAAGGCGTTTTTCAAATATACAGTAGAACCAGTGTAAGTTGACCTCCCAAGAGACCATAACACACCGAGGTGGTCAACTGTACTGATATGTACATGTGATGCATGTCCAATCCATGAAAATTAGGTTAACTTAAAGAGGTGGTCAACTATGGAGGTTCTACTATGGTTGGAGAGAACAGTGTTTTCATTGATTTAGCACTTATTCACTAGAGACGGTAAATTAATTGCATAGCATTTATTTTGGACTATACTTGAGCCTCAGCTGCATTCTTGTGTAATATTAAGCAGATTATTTAATCTCTCTCTGCCTCCTTCTTTCCTGAGCTGTTAAATGAGGAGGTTAATAACACGATTGAGCTAAAGATTAACTAAGTTAATGCACAGTGAGGGCTTAGAATGGGGAAGAATAGTTCTTTAGTAAGAACTAAGGAGGAAAGGCATCCTGCTATGAATTGTGTACCTTAAAGAGCAGGAAAAAGGAAGAGAAGGGTGAACCAAAGGTCAGCAGCTGATGGCACCAGTGTCCAGCATTGGGAAGTCAAGCATTATGGGTTGGGAGGTGGTGCCAAAGCAGCGAAGGCAGCTGAATATGACTCCTCAACAGCAATTCAAGGCTAAGTAAGTATATATAAAAATGTGAAGTTGCCTTTATTATACGAACCAAGATAAAAATAGAATACACACTACATCTCACATTATTTGATGGTCCTGGTGACTTCTGTGGATTCCCCTATTTAGGACTATCATTTCATTTGAAAACACCATTACTGTCTGATGCTACAATTTGGGATTTATATTATTTCAATTGATGTGAAATATTAGAATCTGGTTAAGTCTTGTTTCTTTTTAGTAAAAAAATAATTAAGGCACCAAAAATTCAAAAAAAGGACTCTTTCACTTGAGATTTCAAGTTAGAATTATTATCATTGTTAAGCTAAAATTAATATAATCTTGTTATGTTATTGAACCAAAGTTTTGTTGTGGGAAAATTGCTATTGATTTAATTATTTAATTACCCTCAGTGTCACACCTTTTTAAGAGTAAAATAATTAATTCCTTGTTTAAAGTTAAACTTTGACTTTAAATATATTGAGTGGTGTTTTGTATCAGATCCCAGGCAAGGTCTTTGAATTAGTACTTTAGATATTGAATTTAAGTTTTGTGGGGGTTTTTTGCAGTTTTTTTTGGGGGGGGGAGGGCTGAGGCCGGGTTTGAACCCGCCACCTCCAGTATATGGGGCTAGCACCCTATTCCTTTGAGCCACAGGCACAACCCAAACATTCAGTCTTAGAGGATGGTCACATCTCAGATGAGGTATACGGGGGGGGACTTTTCTTTTTTTTTTTTTTTTTTTTTGCCTGGGGCCCGGTTTGAACCCGCCACCTCCAGTATAGGGGGCCAGCACCCCCACTGCTTTGAGCTACAGGCTAAGCTTTGGATTGCTTATATTATTGTAAACTCTGTAAGACCCTAAATTACATATCTCACTCATCTTTATATCTTCCAATGGTCCCTACTACACATGGAAACAGCCAAATACTATTTCAATTAAACTGTATACCACAAAATATAAAAATCCACCTTACTATCTAAAAAACTGCCTCTCAGTTTTTTCCAGCTTTCTTGAGGTATAACTGACAAATAAAAATTATATATACTTAAGGCTTAAAATGTGTTTTGGTATATATATAAAAAAACCAGTGACTGCCATAATTGTGCTAATTTATGTATCCACCATCTTATACAGTTATCATTTTTATGTGTATATAGTGAGATCATTAAAGATATACTTTCCTTGACAATTTCAAGTATACAATAAAGTACTATAACTGTATCACCAGATTGATAATAGATCTTCATGCCTCCCAACTGATTATCATTGATGATGTTTTGTGTCGTTGGGCTGACAACTAAAAAATCTGAATTCTTTAAAGTTCAAGGATATATTAAATAGCAAATGTTTAACCAAGTTTCTTATGAATATCCTTCTATGGAAACTAGCACTGAACATTTCACATCGAAAACAGACAAATATTTTATAATACACTGGAGGAAACCTCAAGTTTCCTTAGTGTGAAACAGAGAAACTAAAGACAACACAGTTGTGTGTGCATAAATAAGAAAAATAAGAAAAGTTATAACAAATAATTTCATATCCTAAAAGTCAGTTCCTTCAGGATTTTTACAAATGAAAATCAGACATTATTTAGGGTCTCCATACAAGAAAGTTTGAAACAAAACGAAAAAAGGGAAAGACAATTGGCTGATTGAAAGCAAATTTTTCTTAAAATTTCTAAGCTATGTTGTACAGACAATTCTAAGGTTTAGTAAAAGAAATCATTGAAGATCTGAGAAGTTCTGATTACAATGATTTGCAAAATAAATCAGCTATAGAGAGAAATTTGGTAATACAGGAATGAAAAAATTCTAAATAATGACTAATTTTTTTAACTAACTTACAATCAACACATTTTTAGTTCTCACTGAAAAAATAATGATTTCTACAAAATAATCTCATCTTAACTCTTTCTACTACTTATGAGTACAATTCAGAAGAGAAACGTAAAAAGAAAATGCAAAATAAAAACCTGCTATAAAATACAGTGGTACAAAACTTCAGCATGCTAGTTGTTTTGTTTTTATAAATTGTAAAATATAAGCGTCTGACTCTTTCCTTTCTTGATCTGGAGCCTGGGACTTTTGGGGCAGAGGGGGCCAATGAGGATAAACATTTTTTCAAGGAAGAAAATTTTCCCTTTAAAAATTAAGTCAAGCTTTACAGTTGACCCTTGAACTATGTGGGCTTTAGGGGCACCAACCCCACATAGTCAAAAATTGATGTATAACTTTGGACTCCCCGCCAAAAATAACTACTAATAGCCTACCATTGACTAGAAGCCTTACCAATAAACAGTAGATTAACATAGATCTTGTATGCCAAATGTATTATATACTGTATGCTTATAATAAAATCAGCTAGAGAAAAGAAAGGAAATATTATTAAGAAAATCATAAGGAAGAGAGAACATAATCTCTATTCATGAAGTGGAGGCGAATCCTAAGTCTCCGCCTGCTGTCTTCACACTGAGTAGGCTGAGCAGGAGGATGGGGAGGGGTGCATTTTTCTATCTCATGGGTGACAGCATCTGAAGAAAATCCAAGTATAAATGGAACTGTGCCGTTCAAACCTGTGTTCGTCGAGGGTCAACTGTACTTTCTTGTCCTGTTTGTGTCTTGAGTGTTCATCTTCCCAACCACATAAATTATATAACAGGGAAAGCAGGAGAACTACTTACCTTGTATTAAAACCAATCTTAGTGAGTGCCAAGCCACTTGCCTTTTTTTTTTTTTTAAGACAGAACCTAAAGCTGTTACCCTGGATAGAGTGCTATGGCATCACAGCTCACAGCAACCTCCAACTCCTGGGCTCAAGAGAGTCTCTTGCCTCCACCTCCCAAGTAGCTGGGACTACAGGTGCCCACCACAATGCCCGGCCATTTTTTGGTTGCAGCCGTCATTGTTGTTTGGCAGGCCCGGCCTGGATTCGAACCCGCCAGCTCAGGTGTATGTGGCTGTTGTCTTAGCCCATTGAGCCACAGACGCCCAGCCAATCCACTTGCCTTTTAAAGGAAAATAGAGTTTTAAAGTCAAATCAAGAAAATTAAATGACATAGGCTGGGTGCAGAGACTCACACCTGTAATCCTAGCCCTATGGGAGACCAAAGTGGGAGGAATGCTTGAGGCCAGGAGTTAGAGACCAGCCTGAGCAAAAGCAAGAACCCAACTCTATAAAAAAGAGAAAAATTAGCCAGGCCTGGTGGCATGCACATGTAGTTCCAGCTACTTGAAAGGCCACCCAGGAGCATCGCTTAGTCCAGACATTTGAGGTTGCAGTGAGCTATGATCATGCCACTGCACTCTGCTCTAGCCCAGGTAACAGAGCAAGGCCCTGTCTCAAAAAAAAAAAAAAAAAGGGAGGGAGGGAGGGAGGAAGGAAGGAAGTTTTAAAAAATTATGTTTTTGAATTATCATTTCTAAAATACTTGAATTTGTATCTATTAATATTTCCCTCCAAGGTGTATGTATCAGAGAGAAAGAGGAGGCAGCAGGAATGTGTGTCCTGTGCGTGCGTCTTACGTTTGACAATCGCTAAAGATTACATTGTAACAAAAAAAGTGGGATTATACTATGACTGGTGAGTTACAAAGCCTTACTAAATCAATTTTTGACTGGTATCTGGCTCTCAGCTTGATTTACCACTGACTTTTTGAAAATGAAAATGTTGGACTAGCAGGAGCGGAGACTAATGTCATAGTCTGCCAAGACAACAAGGACTTGGACTTTAAAAGCCAAGCAAAAGGCAGGAAACAATGCCTTTTTGGGGAAATAACTCATGCAGTTCGTAAACCAAAAGGCATTTGTTTAATTGATAAATCCCAAATGAACAATAACATTTATTACAGTTTGTATCATTTGTGCTAGTAGAATTTACAAATAACTTAGCCTGGGGTCTAATATAATAAACACAATGCATGCAGCAGCGTTTATAATCATCGCAGGGAGAGTTGCTGCGGCAATAGCTTTGATGTGAGTGAGCACAGCCTTTGGACACAGGCAGATCTTGGTATCCCTCCTAGCTCTGCACTTCAGTTTTGGGGGGTGAATTACTTAATATCTCTGACCTCAGTTTCCTAATCTGAAAAAAATGGAGAAAATAAAGGTTCTCTCCCAGAGTCATTGGGAGCATGAACTGATATAACACACAAAGCCTTCTCACAGCATCTGACGCACAGTAAAGTGCTCAGGAAGGACGTTTTCTCCCCTCTTCCACTGGAATTCTCTTTTTTTTTTCTTTTTGAGACAGAGTCTCACTATGTCACACTTGGTAGAGTGCTGTGACATCACAGCTCACAGCAACCTCCAACTCTTGGGCTTAAGTGATTCTCTTGCCTCAGCCTCCCAAGTAGCTGGAACTATAGGCGCCCACTACGACGCCTAGCCATTTTTTGGTTGCAGTTGTCATTGTTTAGTTGGCCCGGGCTGGGTTTGAACCCGCCAGCCTGGGGGTATGTGGCTGGCACTGTAACCTCTGGGCTACAGGCACCAAGCCATTCCACTGGAATTCTTGAAGGACGACATGAAGTTTCCATTCACCTTGAATTCCAGAAATAAGGCACTAATGTAACAAATTACAAAAAAAAAAGTGGCTTAAAACAATATAAATGTATTGTCTTACAGTTCTGGAGGTCAGAAGTCTCAAATGGGTTTCACTGGGCTAAAATTGAGGTTGAGTGTAAGATGTTCTCGAGGAAGATTTGTTTCTTGTCTTTGTCAGATTCTGGAGACCACCTGCATTCCTCAGCTCAAGGAATGGAGGTTCCTTCTTTTATCATCAGAGCCAGCAGCATTACATCTTCAAATTCTCTCTCTCTCTCTCTTTCTCTCTCTCTCCCTCTCTCCCACACACACATCCCTTCTTGCTTTCTTTGTCACATTTCCTTGTCTGACTCAAGTTCTCCCTACCTCTTTTACTTACAAGGACCCTTGTGCTTACATTAGGCTCACCTGGATAATATCCAGCCTACTCTCTCCAGGTCAAAATCCTTATCTTATTCATGTGTGCAAAGTCCTTTCTGCCTTGTAAGGCAGCAGTCACAGGTTCCAGGAATTAAGACGTGGCCCTCTTTTCTTGCAGAGAGTAGGAAGAAAGCGGAATTATTCTGCCTACTACCACTATTATAGCACTAAAGTTCTGTTCATTTAATAGTTACTCCGGTATTTTTGATACCGAATTCAAGATATTGAGTGTAAAAGATAAGTGTCAAGGGAATTAATAAATTTCTCTTGCCCTGAGACTTAAAATTCTTTTGCTTTTAGCACTTTGTCAAATTTTTTCCACCACCTAACACAAGGTCTGTTGCAGTGATTATTAAATCCAACGAAAGGTGAAAGATTGAATTGAGTAGGGTCCATAGAATCTTTGCAAATGCGGAACCCCTCGTGGTTGTATGTAAGTGCATTTTGAAAGTTACAAAGTGCACACTGAGAAGGTGGAAGGACGGAAAGATGCACGGACTGATAAGTAGATAATTAGATCAATGTTCTGAATTTTGTGACCCAGGGGGACATTTGGCCACACCGGAAGATGTTTCTGGTTGCTACAATTTAGGAAATTGTTACTGGCATCCTGCAGGTAGAGACCAGCGATGCTACTGAACATTGTATAATGCACAGGACGGCTTTCAAAACAAACATTTTATCCAACCCAAAATGTCCATACAGCAGAGGTTTAAAAGACCAATTTAGATAAACCTTTGTAACTCACTGCTTGAAACATTGTTTTGTACAGGAAGCCTTCACTGAATATTCATAAAACTGAATATAAAGGCCCACAGAAGAAAATTGTGTTGTGGTTGATAGGAGGTTATACCTCCTGAACTCAACTCTTGCTCCTTTTCATTGTGTGATGCTGAGAAGTTACTTACCTCCTACCTTACCTTTGCTTCAGTTCCCTCATCAGTTAAGAGGGAATGTGAGGAGTAAGGAAATATACAATCTATGTGAAGATTTCAGCACATTTCCTAGCCTGGTATGGGCTTGATCAATGACTGCTATTATTATTTTCTAAACTCCCGGCCAGACCAAATACTAAATGATGAATTATATAAGAGAATACTTTAAAGATAAAATATTTGCACTGTTATAAAAATCAGTTAAATTATGTATCTTGTATAGAAGCTGATAATTTGTTTAGGTCATGACAGGTAACATGGTATAATAAAAAAAGAACATGGGGTGGTGTGGTGGCTCATACTTGAACTACTACCACTTTGGGAGGCCCAGGAGGAAGAATTGCTGTAGGTCAGGAATTTGAGAACAACCTGAGCAAGAACAAGATCCCATCTCTACAAAAATATTTTAACAATTAGGTGGCATGGTAGTGCACACCTCTAGTCCCAGCTACTCAAGAGGCTAAGGCAGGAGGATCCCTTGAGCCCAGGAGTTGGTTGCAGTGAGCTATGATCATGCCCTTGCACTCCAGCCTGGGTGACAGAGTCTCACTGAAACAATTAAAAGAAAAGAAAAAAGAAAAAGAATATGGGATATAAAGGTGGTCCAATCCCAGGCTTTGTCAGAGGAAAAAGAGATTTTCTAGATTATTTCAAAGCCCATTTAATGTATCACCAGATGGGGCTGGTGAACCAAAATGAAATGCACTAATCCCACTTATAAATGTGGTCATCAGCAGTATTTGTGCCAGGCTCTGGTTCCCACCCCCATTGTCATCTCAGGGTTGGTAGAGGAATGGGCCTTTCCTTCCACTGAAGCTCAAGTGGGTTATTCCTGAAACCAAGGAAGAGATTTCACATCCCTGCCTGTCAGACACAGAAATGTACAGCCTCATTTCTACCACTCTGAGAGCAGTGGCAAGGTTATGGTAATGGAGAGTGGGTTTTTCCTACTTCCCTTTGGGGCAATCAAGTGGTGAGGAGGTAGTTCTTGGCTCCCAGAAGCTTTTCTTATCTTCTCCAGGGTGAAAAGGGCATAGATTGATGCCATAGAGTACCTAACACGGACAAAGCAATCATGTAGTTAGGGCCACATGTGCCAAGGGCAATAAAGAAGTCATACCCAGACACAGGTGGGGAGAGGCAAGATGAAGCCGGTCGCCTGGACCCTGGAGAGCTGAGGTCATGACTCTACCTGCCAAAACGGCAGATGCCACTGAGAAAAGTATGGATGAGAGATACAGTCCAGAGACCAGAGGGTTAGAAGATAGCGTGGAGATGTCCCTCAGCTCCAAAGCCTCCAGATTCTTTGCTGAGACAGGCCGTGTGCGTGTCCTTCCCAGATGTCACCTTGGATTGAATCAGACCAGAAGGAGAAAGAAACCAGAAAAGCTAGGATTTATCTAAAGGAGTGATCTACAGAAACTGCATTACTGAATGAGAGAGACTTTATTAGATTGCAGTAAATTGCTGAATCAATATTCAACCTATATTGAGTTCCTAATATTCAATGGGACCAGGGTTTGAGGGATAAGTTACATCAAAAAAAAAAAAAAAAAAGGAACCTGCATCTTCCCCCTGCACCATCTGAGTGCCATGTGAGAAAATATGTGACCCTGCAACTCAAGGAAAGGAGTGTTTCTATTTTTGCTGACTTTATGGCTTTTATTACCCTAGGCACATACTCAAGGCATCCTCTGATTTTCTCCCACACTGAGCCTTGAAACCATGCCATGCACTCACACCAGTTATTAAATCATTTTTCTCCCATCAGAAATCTAAGCTTCTCCAAAAAGTTTTCCTAAACCATTGAAAAGTTTACTCCCTGATTTCACCTTGTCCAACTTGCAAGTTCCTTCCATGCTGGTCTCCAGCTTTTCACGTCACTTGTTATTCCTAATACTTAGTAACAGTGCTCAAGTATTTAAACTTTACTTTTATTCTGTATCTTTTATATATGAGTCAGTATTTCCAAGCCCAAATTGCAAGTTTGTAGAAAGCAGGGATTAGATGCTTTCTGTGCATTGTCTTATGCAACTATTCAGACCAATAAGTGTTTTTAAATGACCTTGGTTGACAGAATTAAATTATTTTATTGTGGAACAATGTTTCTATGAAATGGAGCATTTTCTATTAGTTTCTGCCATAGAGTAATACTTGAAATATGGTTCAGTAAACTCTTACAGGTTTTTCACCATTAATAGGTGACATCTGACCAAGCACCAGTGTATTTATAATGGTCAATGGATGCAGTGTATTTGTAACTGGTCCATTCTTGTCAACAAATCCATTATAAGTGGGTTTTATTATTGTACTGAGGTGAGTTTGTTATTAAAGAAATTTTTTTAGATCTGAGGCAATAACTTGAGCTGTTCTCTCAGACTATTCAGATTAAACCAGGTGCCTCATGTTTGTTAGTAATTGCTGAATTACCTGGCAACTTCAGAAATGATTATTCCTGATATACAGCGTTAGCCTATGGGAAAGGGGATAAAAGACTCTAAGTTTTATTGATTGTCCTCTATTGAGCATTGATACCTTATCCAATTTAATCTTTGCAACATTCATTCACTCATTCTTTGCTGCCATTAACAACCTCCCCCATTAAGCATTTTACATACACTATATTATTTTTTTTATTCGGATCTTTTTTTTTCTTTTTCTTTTTTTTTTTTTTAATTGTTGGGGATTCATCGAAGGTACAAAAAAACAGGTTATACTGGTTGCATTTGTTTGGTAAAGTCCCTCTTACAATCGTGTCTTGCCCCAAAAAGGTGTTGCACACACCAAGACCCCACCCCTTCCCTCCTTCTCTCTCTCTGCTCTTCCTTTTACCCCTCCTTCTTTCTATCTCTGCTCTCCCCTTCCCCCACCCCCACCATGTCATTAATTATCATTAATTATCCTCATATCAAAATTGAGTACATAGGATTCATGCTTCTCCATTCTTGTGATGCTTTACTAAGAATAATGTATTCCACTTCCATCCAGGTTAAAACAAAGGCTGAAAAGTCTCCATTTTTTTAATAGCTAAATAGTATTCCATGGTGTACATATACCACAGCTTGTCATACACTTTATTATTAATTTTCAGACCAACCTACTTGTAAATTAAGTATCATTATCATGATGTAGATGAGGCAACGGAGCGCTGGAGAATTTAACTAAAACCCCCAAGTTTGCATATCTAGTACATAGCATGAATTTATACCCATTTCTTTCTCTTGCCCAAGTCCCTGCTTTTAACCGTCATGATTTTATCAGTTAAGGTAGTGGTTTTCAAACTTGAGCACTCATCAGAATTACCTGGAGGGCTTCTTAAAACACGGATTGCTGAGTGAAGACAACCTGAGTTTCCAATTCAAGAGGTGGTTGGGACCAAGAATTTGAATTTCTAACTAGTTCCCAGATGATATCAATGCTAGTGGCCCAGGGAACCAACTTTGAGAACCACTGAGTTAGTGTGGAAACAGAACTATAATAAGACAAAACCTCAAAAATACAATGGCTGAAGTAGGGTTTATTTTCCTATTTCACATTATAGACTGGGAGAAATATTACAGACTGGCACCCAGGTTCCTTCCACGTTGCAGCTGGTCGGCCTCAGGCACTGTCCTTATCAGCCTGGTGGAAGCCTAGTCAGTGGCTCACTTACAAGTGCAGCCTGTGGGAAAAAGAAAAAAAAGTCAAGAGCAAGCCAGTTCCTGTGAAGAAAGGGGTACTGAAGTTGCATCCTTGACATTTATACATACTATATTGTGAAAAATTAATCAGAGGCTTGAATAGTCACGTGCCCACCTGACCCACAACCAGGAGCCTGCCAGACTAATATACTACCATCCACCTTTTCATTTGCAAAATAATTATCAGATATCAGTCACCTTGTGCAAAATCATTAATATTCAAATATGACATGGTAAAATATGTAATAGGAACTCTTATTAAGAGATATTTTTATTTACCCAATCCTAGACTCTCTAAAACAGAAAGAACTTCTAATCCCTGCCATGAACTTCAACCAAGGTTCAGTTTCTTCCTGACATAAGCACTTCAGCTCTCCCTGGCCTTTATAACACTAAGTATACTTTTCAGCATTATGTATATTTATACATGCATTATATAGAAATGAATGTATGTAGATAGCCATCTACACAGATAGGTCCATACACTGTATATTAAAATTCAGTTAAGCTTCAATTTGGCATAACTTAGTTGTAACTTTATTTTGTTACTTTGAACTAATATTCAACCTATTTAGTATGATCTCTCTCTGCTCTAAATGCCATTTCTCTTCCTCAATCCCAGCCAGATGGAATCTTTTCACCAGGAGGGGTCTTGGTCCGTGACATCTCAGATTGGCAGCCATTACATTTCTTAAAGAGCAACTTCACGTTTGTACTGCACTCTGCAAGCATATGAGCATAATTCAAACTTTCATTTCAGCCGAACATCACTTAACATCCTCCCTACATCCATGTAAGGCTGTCGTAGGTCCTACCCCTATGAGCGCCATCTAGGTGAGCTTCTGTTTTAGCTGTTTTCTGTCTCAACAGTGTACGTGCTCAGGAGATTCAGCTTGGACCCTGACTCAGGTAGTGACTTAGGGACACACAGAAGATGGAAGCATTGTGGCTGCATTAGCTGCCTTCATGCCCTACTAAATTTCTTTGTGATTGGTGTCACATCTTGGAGTTGTCACATGTCATGTATAAAAAGATGCTATGTCCCTAGGGAAGCACAGTCCCCAGCAGGGGAAGATGCTGCCATGGCTTTAGTGCCAGCTTTGGTGGGGCCGTATCCACAACCTTAGATTCCTGTGTTCATTTGCCAAGGCACTGCATTATTTAAAAAATCCAAAAACAAAACAAATAAACAAAAAATGGCAAACAGAGAAACAGACCAAAGCTCCCTCTGGCAGAAAATGCCACAAGTACACTAATAAAAAGTCCTACGAGCCACAGGTGAGATGTGACTTACTGAGGAAAGTGGATAATTTTTCACTTGATGGTGAATTCTTAAAAGGGAACCAGATGATTCAACTTAATGGAACAGCCACATGAAACTGAAATTAGTAAAAACATGCCTCCAGCAGCCTACAGCCTTGTATTTGTTGTTGTTAAACTTCTGTCTTTTACAGTGGCCATGATGGATGACATCACAAAGGAAAACTCCAATTAAGATCTAAGTGTTCAATAAACCCCTAACATCTGGTTGTCACCACCCCTTTCACGGGCACTGGTGTCTTAGGTTTTCTCTTCCCCCCAAGAATAAAGAGCTGGCCCCAGGGGGTTTAACGAAGGGGAGGAGAGGGGAGAGGAGAAACAAAATAAAGGCTTCCGGAGGTTTCTGCTACGTGTACTCTGCCAGACCCAGAGGAGGAAGGGGAGGAGGTTAAATTGTTTTATTATCAGACAATACCTGGGTGGAGAGAGTCATTTTCCCAAAGGTTTTCAAATATCGATAAATCAGAATTGTGATCTGCAAAGCCAGCCCTCTTCACACTCTTATTTGGTATCTCCTCTGCCCTTTACATTGTCTTGGGTGTTTATTCTATTCGTCATCGAAATGGTCTCTCTTGACACTAAAAATAAGTTTCTGATTACTTTTACCTGAATAAATCATGTGGCCAGATATGGGACTCACCTACTAAGTATACAGCAATTACATTTGGAAAGTGCTGAAAGACCCTGGTGAGGAGGGGGTAGCGTCTTGTGGAATGCAGAAGAGAATAAATCACCTGTAAAGAAACAGTTGCCCCCTGGTAGAAGAATACTGGCTTTTGATAACAGACTTTACCTTAGAGATACTGTGTGTATATAAAATTGAGCTTTCTCAAGGTCAACGTAAGAGGGAAAGTATGCTGAGTATGAATGAAGGGCCAAGAATAGTAGTGATATCAAATGTGGAAGGTGCTCTATAACTTATAAAACACATGTCGTGCCTTTATTGGTTATTTTCACAGAGATTAACATGGTATTTGTATATGGTCTCTGACGAGGTCTTCACAACAGTCTAGGCATACAGCTCTTACGATCCTCATTTAAGGGATGGTTCTGGCTCAGGGAGGTCGATTGACTCCATTTGGTGAGTGAAAGGGAATAAGGGAATGAATGTGGCCCCTGCTTAAGTTTGAGGGACAGCGCCGCCCCCCTCCTCCCCACACTTTTGCCGGTCACAGTTGCCCTGGAGCGAGGATCTGCCAGGCAGGAACATTGCTTCCCTTTCTCGTGGGTTAATGAAATAGCTTTTGAAGAGTCTTCTTTGGTCATTAGACTTTGACGATGGAGAGTTAAACTTTCCCAAGTGGCTCTTTCCGCGTCATCATGGTTTCAACTCTTCCTTAGCAGATCACATTACACAAATCGTTTTACATTTCCTATTGCATTTGTCTCACTTCTAAGCAATTTCCTCCCCGTTCGCATTTATCTTCCATTATTTCTGTCAAATTGCTTTCAAGGCTACTAATTGTAGGAATAATATTCTTTTCCCCAAAACACTGTGATTAACCAGCTTTAGCTGTGTGGCATTGAACACACTTTCTCTATCTCCAAAAATGAGGAAGCCATACCAAATAATCTATAAAACCTCTTCTTGTGCTCAAGTCCTAATCTTCTGACTCGAACTGTGTGATTTTGGAAAGATTATATAAACTGGAGCTTTGTTGCCTTGACTCTACAATGATGGATTAAATTAGTTCATGTTTCCTAAAGTATCTTTCTTGAAAAATTGGTGATGGGAGATACCTAAATGGGTCACCCCACAAAAGGAGTCTTTAAAGAAGAAAGTTAGGGAAAGCTAGATTAAACAAAGTCAGTGGTTTCAAACTGCAGACGCCCACAGTTTTAGGACGTTAATGGATGCCGCCAAGTAAGAGACAGAATATGAAGCACTTCTTTATCTCAGCATTTTACATAAATGATGCTACTCCCAGTGTTCCTTTTTAATCTAGAGGATGCAGCACTGCCTTCCTGGTTGCTGTCATTGCCATGGTTATTGTAACATAGCCCACACTCTGCTTAGACATCACCAAAAAAAAGCAGAGATTAGAGCCTTCCCACTAAAACTAACTTGTCTATATGTCGCTGATACTCTTCGCTCTGGAGCTTATAAATGTCCTCTTCAATAAAAAGCACTTTTTAAAAACTTGTGAATAGGGTTAGATTATACGAAGACCTGTGAGATACCATCAAAATTTTGGATGAGTGAGAAAAGGTGAATTAAGGAAACAAAGGGAACTCAATGCTGTGGAAGTAATCTTTGGGATAGGAAACATCACCACGTGTCCAACTTAGAGTCGTCACTTTCCATGTTCACGGGATCCTAGCACACCCATTTTATTGACAGTTAATCATCAGAGTTTCTGCCTGATTACCTTCCAGGAGCAGGGAACTCACGACCTATTTCAACTTTAAGCTCACTCTTCTTACTAGAAGGTCCTTTCCTATCTCTTACTAAAACCTGAGTGTTAAATGTTATTGTTCCAAATGATCTTTTAAGTTATCTAACCAGGTGGTTTTCAAGACATTGTCCGTGGTAGCACTTACAATGTTTGTCAAATCCTTCAAGTTGAATTTCATAAATAAATAAATATCACATTTTTCCAGAAAAGTGATCATAATCTCCATTAGTAAAGACTCAAGGAAATCATCTAGTTCTCCTGAATTCACCAAGACAGGAAATTTCATGTAGAAGCAGAATATACTCAGATCTCTCTGATTCAAAAATAAAAGTTCTTTTCTCTAGAGTATATTGTTTCTCTAATATGTTCGTGTACATGTAAGTAAAGAGGAGAGTATATGAGTAGAATGTAGTGAAAATAAGAAAATAATGAAGGTGTTCCCACACCCCCTGGATGAAAAATAATGAAGGTGTTCCCACACCCCGTGGATGAAGTGCTCAACTACAACTTGAACTTTACCTTGCAATTGAACATAATGTAATCTAATGTAATTTGTAACAAAAAAAATTAAAAATAAAAATAAATATGAAAATAGTTTCCAACCAGCCTAATATGTCCTTGGACACAAGGCTCTGGCTCTTAGTTTTCTCTTCTTCAAAATAAGAAAGATTACTAACTTTTCCCCAAAATTCTGTTGCAGGTCTGGAAGATTCTGTGTTCATTGATGAATAGAATTTACCATTGATAGGTTATACAAACAGTAAAAAAAAAAAAAAATGTGTGTGCCTTAGAAAGGTTTGAATAAAAGTTAATCTAGTATGCACCATAAAGACAAAAATGGTTTAGGATCACATTCTTGACTTTTACTTTCTTTAATTTTTTTTCTACACTAGTTACATTCAGACCAGGATAGAGGAGATGGATCACTTAAATATATCCTTTCAGGAGATGGAGCAGGAGATCTCTTCATTATCAATGAAAACACAGGCGACATACAGGCCACTAAGAGGCTGGACAGAGAAGAAAAACCTGTTTACATCCTTCGAGCTCAAGCTATAAACAGAAGAACAGGGAGACCTGTGGAGCCCGAGTCTGAATTCATCATCAAAATCCATGATATCAATGACAATGAGCCAATATTCACCAAGGAGGTTTACACCGCGACGGTGCCTGAGATGTCTGATGTTGGTGAGTGAGCTGCGATTCAGCAAAGGACTGGCTGTCCTCTGCTGCATCCACTGAGTAAGGGGTCTTTAGAGCCAAACTTACTGAGTTGAATGAATTGAGATGCCAAATTCTACCATCCACATACGTCCTCTTTATATGTATACTGTGGTGCCAATATTATTCTAAGGACATTTTGTTCTGGTTTCTAAGAAAGTAGCCTTTCCTCTAAAGATGAGGGTGTGAAAAGTGGCAGGGTGATGGTGGGCAGCAGAAGAAAGACCATGTCCCCTTTCCCAACACTGATTTCCCACTGTGTTCCTGGCCTGAGAAACAGCAGCCTCCTTCACTGCTCTTAGCCTACATCGGTATTGGCCTCGTAGGCTCCAGGTTCTATTCTCCCCAACAGACCATAAAACCTGAATTTGCAGTTCAGTCTAAAGAGTAGTGACAGTTGCATTAAGTAACTTGGGGAAGAGACTCAGAGACTCAAAGACAAAGAAATTTTTTCATCTGTAAACAATATATGAGTGATGTCTAAAGGTCATATCCTTTTCTACTTGGCGGAAATTAAAAGACTTCCATAACATTAATGGTGTGAATTAATATTTTATGCACAGTTCCACCACCAATTTTAAACTTGAAGTGTATGCATTTAATTTGTTTAAATTGGGAGAAGGTAAACAGGATTTAAATTAAGGGAAAAAAATCATTATGTCACTCAGCCATATTAAAATACTTCATGGGAGACAGTGGCAAATTTTAGACTACTTATGTAAGGGATTATTTTTATTTTCACTCTGTCAAATTCAAAAGGATTGAAATTAAATAACTTTATTATGATTATGTGAGTTGGATACCAGAAATATTATAATTAATAGATCCAAGACATGGAAAATACCTATGATTATAAGACATCTACATTTTTCTAATAAAAAATTTGCTCATCTCAATTATTTACAACCATTCTTTTCTTACAAAAATCACAAACGCTCACCAAAGCAAAGAGGGTTATTAGAATTTTTAAGGAGGATAGTTTGTTAGGGGAACACATTTTTTTTTCTCAAGCTGATAAAAGGCAGAAGAGTTAATGAAGGATAGTTAATTAGGATAGTCTCATCATCAGCACCACACAGGGCAACTGAAGCCAGCTGTGCAGTGGTGCACCACACAACTCTAGGGGGCACCATTCACTTGAAAACATTATACAATTAAATATGCATTACAAATATTTGGGGGTAGCTGGCAGTAACATGTCTTGAGAAAAGGAAGGCTTTTTTCAATTTGCACGCAAGTACAGTTATATTGATCTTCATCTTTATCATAAATTAACATGTCATTATTGTGATACATAAAGGTATCTTTAAAAAAGTACATAAAGCTAATGGGGCAACTAACAGCAGGGGGACAAAAATGAACTTTGATTAAACAGATCTGAATTTGAAACTCTCTCCATTACTAACCAACAGTGTAGCCTTGAGCAAATTGTTTGATTTCTCTGGTCTTCTCACTCTGTATCTAGAAAAAAAAAAAAAATTAATGTCAACTCCTAAGAGTTATCATGAGGATTCGATGAGAAAACAAGCATGGAACCCCTAGTAAAATATCTGGCAACCAGTAGGCACTAACACATCCAAATAATCATACTCAAAAGGCAATCAAATTTTGTATTAATGTCAAATGGGAATGTGGGTGTTTGTTGATTTCTGTTAGCTCTCACTCTGAGATGAGGGATGCTCTCACTCTTCCCATCTCCCTCGCCAACTCAGAAGCGTGGATGCTCTCTCTGCCACATCAGCCCTATCCACGCAGAGCATCCGACCCCAACATAGTACAATCTATTTGTCTGATAAATGAAATTGGTTAGCTAGTACAAAAGCAATGTAGAGATTAATATGCCCTAGATGTAACTTGCCTGCCCTTTTTGTGGTCTGGAGAACTGTGGCAGTATACTTACTGTGCAGCTGATATGAATATCAAAAGTCAGCCACAAAATGATCTTAATCAAAGGGTCTTATCTTTTTTAAAAGTCATAAACCTTTTGAAAATTAGATAAAAATCCATGAATTTTTCTATTAGTGAAATAGGCATGTAAACGTATACAGAAAATTTTGCATGGAATTTCAGGGGGTTAGGGTTTGAGGATTATTAGGCAACTTTGGTCCCTAAAATAAGAAAGCTGACCTAAAAATGTAATAGCCTTCTTTGTATAATTAATTATAATCATCTTTTGGAATTACAGCTTCCAGATTTTTATGCTTTATTCTTCTAATTAATGCTTTATTTAATCCAAAACCTTTAAGATTCAAGTTTTTTCAGCCTCTTAGAATTATCAGGTATATTTATCATTTAGGATGCTTAGATCGCCAAGTAACAAGCAACCCAACTCAAACTAGTTTAAACAATAAAAGTATTTACTCATTACATTACTTAAGTCCCAAAGCAAAGCAGGTCTTAGATGTGACATTCCTCTGGGTTCTAGCTGTTTCTCTGGAATTTTCTATTCCACTTTATCCTCAGGCTGGCATTTCTAAGATCACAAAATAGCTACTGCAAATATACATCAGCACACATTACAGTCCAGAAAGATTTGTAAATGATCTCCTGTGGACAAAGTAATGCAAGATGGTGGTTGATTTAGTCCTGGATAACTTAAAAAGAATCACTATGGCAGGAGTCCAGTCAAATCCCACTATTGGAGATGGGTTGGAATCAGTCCCACCCACGATCATGGACATCTGCATGCTTCTCTTTAACCTAATCCCTACAGTGCTATTTTTTTTTTTTTTTTTGAGACTTAGACTCACACTGTCACCCTGGGGAGAATGCCATGGCATTATCATTGCTCATAGCAATCTCAAACTCTTGGGCTCAAGTGATTCTCTTGCCTCAGCCTACGAGTACCTGGGACTATAGGTGCCCACCACAATGCCCAGCTACTTTTAGTAGAGATGATGTCTCACTCTTGCTCAGGCTGGTCTCAAACTCCTGAGCTCTAGCAGTCCTCCTGCCTTAGCCTCCCAGAGTGCTAGGATTACAAGCATGAGCCACCAAACCCGGCCTTAATCCTTACAATGTTGATCACATTCCTAGAAGCTGAAGAAACCATTACTTTTTAATGGAACATCCTGCTAAACTTCTCCTCATTCTTGTAATGATAGTTCTACACAAAATTAACACTGTGCTTTTTTGTGTGTATCAAAGATGGTAATGAACTCTGGACTTGTTTTCAGTCTGTGCTTCTGTCATTACAGGTACATTTGTTGTCCAAGTCACTGCGACTGATGCTGATGATCCGACATATGGGAACAGCGCTAAAGTCGTCTATAGTATTCTACAGGGACAGCCCTATTTTTCAGTTGAATCAGAAACAGGTTAGAATTCCTTTTTGATCATTTTTTTCTCAATCTGTAATTTTTAATTGGTGTTGTCAGCTGAGCTAGCATACTTTTTAATAAAAACAATCAGTGTGATTGAATTTTCTTACATTCATCTACCAAATGCTAATGATATAATTATAAACATGACATCTGGATCATTTTAATCAAGAAATCTGACAATGAATCGTTCGTCTACCATGTTTATATGGGGTTGATCAAGAAAAAATTATGTGGCTTGGTGCCTGTGGTTCAACGGGCTAAGGCACCAGCCATGTACACCTGAGCTGGTGGATTCGAATCCAGCCTGGGTCCGCCAAACAACAATGACAGCTACAACCAAAAAATGGCCGAGCGTTGTGGCAGGCGCCTATAGTCCCAGCTACTTGGGAGGCGGAGGCAGGAGATTTGCTCAAGCCCAGGAATTGGAGGTTGCTGTGAGCTGTGATGCCACAGCGCTCTATCCAGGGTGACAGCTTGAGGCTCTGTCTCAAAAAAAAAAAAAAGAAAGAAAGAAAAAATTATGCATTATTTTGCTTTTCCTCCAGTTTGAAACTAAAAGATCAGCCCTTTCTGATAGCTATTAGGCCTGTTGACATTAGATTTTGATTCTTCTTTTTCTTATTATTTAGTAGGAATGCATCTCTCTATTCTGCTCTGAAGCCAGATATAGCTATGTGATTTATTTGGGTAAACAAAATGTGGCAGTGATACAAGTCACTTTTAAATACAACTTTTAGAGTTGGTACACAATTTACCACATTCCCTTTCCCTTACTAAAGTGATCATGGAAACTAATGTTCAGTTGGAGTCTGCAGCCTGGATGTCTGGGTAGCCTCATAAGCAGAGGTTCCTACTTGCTTGCTTGGAGCAGGAACAAAAAAATAAGTATTAGTTGTGCTAAGCTGCTAAGATTTTTGCATTATTTGTTATCACATCATTGTCTAGCCCATCGCAACTGATACAGCCCTAATCAAAATGAATTGGATATTGGAATCCATTTTTCAACATCTCATTTTTCTGTATTTTCTCAAGTGCTGTGCTATCTTCTAATGATTTGTCTTTCAGTAAATACCATTTGTATCATATAGCAAGTTCTATACCAAGTTTTGCTATCATAATGAGTTAATTTCCTTTTATGCTTTTTTCAAGCATCTATTATTGTTAATAGAAATTAAAACCCCTCTCGGTTACCCCATCCAGCTGGAAATCAATGTGTTAAGAGATACAGTGAACTTGGAAGAAATCCCAAGGAGAAAGAAAATGTTGAGTTGAAAAACAATGAGGATGAGAAATTAGAATTATTCAACTCACAGGACAAAAGGCTGAGGCGATCTCCTGTATTTAAATAGAGAAGTACGATTATTTGGAGAACAGAAAGCAGCTGTATTTTCACTGAAGCCCAGACTATAAGAATAAAATTGACCTGTTGTCTGAGGTATCCTTATTAAAAGTAAAAAAAGATATTTTCAGCTCCATTAGTTGGTGAGCACTGGAACATGCAACCAGAGAATCATCTTCTCCAGTGATTTTTGAAAGAAACTTAATCTAAGCATAAACTTTGCATGAAAATGAGGTGAACTTTTAGAAGTTCTTTTTAACTATGTTATAACTACCTAACAACAGAAACAAATTTAACCTAACTGAAGAATGTTGATTGCTGTTGGGACCAGTTGAACTAAAATTCACATCAGCTTTAGGAAAACTTAAATTCTCCAGGATCATACAAGAAGATAATTATGAGAGATGCTGCTTTTCTTCAGACCATAGTTTTGTGGTTTAGAAAATCCTCAGAAGTTTCATTATGGTACCTATATGAGGAATAATTAGCTAATTCAGCAATGTGAAACACAAGAGTCAGTTCAAGCATAGCGCTTTCTTAATTTTTGCATAATCATCTAAATGTCTTTTATCAAGCAGCTACTATAGCATACCTTTGTACCACATGCCTTTATACTAGACAGCTTAGACTATGCTGTATCATCTTATAACACCTAATATTCAGGCATGGTCGCTCACACTTAGCACACTGGGAGGCCAAGACAGGAGGATCATTTGAGGTCAGGAGTTGGAGATAAGCCTCAGCAAGAATGAGACCCCATCTCTACTAAAATAGAAAAATTAGCTGGGCATGGTGGTATGCCAGTCATCCCTGTTACTCAGGAGGCTAAAGCAGGAAGATCATTTGAGCTCAGGAGTCTGAGGTTGCCACTGCATTCTGGCCTGAGCAACAGAAGACCCTATCTCAACAAAGCAACAACAAAAAAAATTCACATATCTATAATGTAACTATAGTATTAAGTCTTATAACATTTCATCGTCTGCATACTGTTGGCAAGATTTGACTTGTACTTTTTCTCATTCTCCTTGTATCCCAGGCTTTGTTTTTTTTTTAATGTAGCTATCTGCCCTGTGTGGTTATAAAATTCTTCAGTATGAAGGCCATATATAATCATCTTTATATCACCATGACATCTGCATAGTGTTTTGCATATTGTGGGTGACAGTTTATGGTTGTTCGCATAAATAAATGATTCCTTAAAGCATTCTTAATATATCCCTTTTCACTCCTAAATTTCATATCCGTAGGTATCATCAAGACAGCTTTACTCAACATGGACCGGGAAAACAGGGAGCAGTACCAAGTGGTGATCCAAGCCAAGGACATGGGCGGCCAGATGGGAGGGTTATCTGGGACCACCACCGTGAACATCTCGCTGACGGATGTCAACGACAACCCTCCGCGATTCCCCCAGAGTAGGAACACTTGATTGGATGAGTTTCTTCAATCCGTTTTTGTAAAACTCCAACATTGAGAATTATTTTTCCATTGTTGTCATGATTGTCAAAATTAGTGGATTTAGTAGGAACTGGCACTTTTATTAAAAATGAGTTGGCAAGACTGCTTACACTCAGGAAATGTGAACATTTATGATTCTCTGTTGGTAATTAGCTGAGCGATTTCTGATACGGCTGTTGTTGTAAGGGCAACATCATTGTTTCGTTTTTTCTTATTAAAAAAACTGCCAGAGACATAAATCCGCTCATGCAGAACATATGTATACAAGCATGCTGCTGTTTGTTAGGAAAAATTTGACTTTATGTTTTGTGAATTTAATCGGGCATGTAATCTCGTTGAAATCCTCACAAAGTTTTGTAAGGGGAAGGTTTATCATTTTACTGTTTCTAAAAATACAACTGTGAAGTAACTATGTACTTAATCCATTTGTAATCATACACAGTTTTCTACATTACGGCTAATTGAGATACTGAAAGTCATCTCTAAAAATCATTAACCCTTGTGATTAGATAGGAAGGAAGAGAAGGAAAAACAACATCCATGAATACAGGCCTTGTTTCAGCAGGATGCTAAACTCACATAGAGCCACCCAACAGGGAACTGGTTTTAATGTAATTTTTCTTCTAGGAACAAAATCCCTTTCTGATCACGATCCCCTAACAAAGTTATTTCAGTTATTAAGTAGAAAACCCACTGGCTTTCTCACGGCGTTTTAAAAAGATGACCAGCTCCTATGGGCGACCTTTAGAAGGGAGATGTCCATGGATCAGCAGGCAATGGTTTTATTTTTTGTATTTTTCAAGTGTTTAATCAGCTAAATGAACAAATAGAAAAGCTCACTAATTTCTGACATAATGAGTAAAAGAAGGAATTATGAGCCCTACAATTTTCACCATGGAGGCTTCAGATGGAAATATCAAAATCATCAATGGTTTGCCCCAAACCGTCCTTTCCAGTATGGGCATGCCCTGGGGAAAGATGACATAAAGGTTCCCAGCACCTCAATGCCACAGGGGTTTGTAACTCGCTCAACTCTCTGCTTGGCTGGCCTATGACTTGTCGCTGGGCAGTGTGCCAAGGCAAGGAAGACAAGAATACAGAAAGGCGGGAGGACCTAAAAATGGAAGTTGGATACACCAGAGGAACACTTAACTTGTTTTATCATTTCACCAAAATGAGCCAAATTCACAGGGAATAACTAGGATAGAGTGCCTAGATTTTAGTGGTGCCATCATCTAAGTTTTTTCCAAAATTATTTGCATGAATGGAAAATATAACAAATAAGAATAGAGTAAGTTTTTGTTTTCACTTTTGTGTGTGTGTGCTAAGAGCATACTGGCCTCGCAGATCTAAACTAAAACTCACACGTCATCATCTTAAACTAATTTTATAACATGAGGACATAAGGAACACATCTATCTATAACATATAGGTTTTGAACTATTAATACAGATCCAAGTATGGGAGAAACCTATGTATAGAAAAAAAGTACTGTAACAAAATTTAAATAAAGAGTTAAACAAAGGGAAAAAATTAAGAGTTTTACCAACATAATTGCCTATATCCCTAACCTTGCGACTGGATCCAGCTCTGTGTGTGACTGGAAGAATGTCTACTCGGATACAGTCTCCAAATTGCTGTAATTTATTTTCACCTTCAGCTATTATTAGCAGCAGCAGAGAGAACTCTTTTAAAGAACACCTAGAAACTGGCTTAAAGTCACAGTGCAGATTAAACCCTTATCTACTCTTTCTGATAGATTAAGTTAACGGGGGGCTTTGGAACCTTCTGTGCCTCCATCAGGCCAGCCATTCTCACAATCACACCATAAACTCTGAAGCCTGTTTACAGGACAAGGAAAGTGTTCTCCATTTGCACGGAGACAGGTCATGAAATATAAGAAATATTCTAAACAAAAATAAAGACATAAGGAGAACAGGCCACCATTAATTATTTAGAGGAAATCACCAATCTGCCTGTGTCCGTGGTAGTGTCTGAAAGAACTGTTAGAAAATGGGTCGTGTTTTTATGATGATAGTGTGCTTAGTCTGTGTTTGACTTGTATCTGTCTGGTGATTAATAGGTACCTACCAGTTTAAAACCCCGGAATCTTCTCCACCGGGAACACCGATTGGCAGGATCAAAGCCAGCGATGCTGATGTGGGAGAAAACGCCGAAATTGAGTACAGCATCACAGACGGTGAGGGGCTGGATATGTTTGACGTCATCACGGACCAGGAAACCCAGGAAGGGATCATAACTGTCAAAAAGGTAATGCCACTTCTTAAACACCATACAAAGGACATCACATTGACTTGTCTCCTGTTCCCAAGTGATCAGAGGCAATTATTAATGCATCTCACATAAAACATCAGTTTAGATTCTTATTTTGCTAATTACTGCTATAAAACACTGATTCTAATTATACTGAGTTATCTTGGGTTGGCTTTTAGTTGTCCAAAATAGTCTCACACACTTATTAGTTGTATACTTTCCATAGATTTTTATTAAGAACCCCCTGAGTAAATAAACACAAACAAATGATAGGTACAATAAAAACCATAAAGTCTTTACATAAAACCAAGTAAGGTAACTATCACAAATGAGCGATAAACAAGCTGTGCCAGACACTGTTCTAGATGCCAGAGGCGCCAGGTCGCATTGAACAGATGGTCTCTGCTGTCATCAAACTTCCAGTCTAGGGAAAAAAAAGACAAGAAAGCCAGGAAATAAACACACAAATGTGATGCAAGCTTCAGGAACAAACAAAAGGTAACAAAAGCAGTGCTAAAGATGACGAATTACAGAGAGAGGATATATAAATACGATGAATTCAATTTAAGTAACGTGAATTTCCTGAGACCCCTTTAGCTCCTTTCTGGAACACAAAAATAAGTCTTTTGTACTCTATCTTCCCATTTTTCCCATTTCTCCCTAATGTACATTATTTTACCCCTCAGAACGATACACAAAAGTGTGGCAAAAATTAAAAACCAATAAATCTTATACTTTAAGACAAAAAATTATGCAAATTTTGATCAATTTTTTTTATAATTTCACTTTTATTACATTGGAATAATGTTTTCCTCTCCCTTTTACACTATTATCTTTGCTGGTAAATATAAGCAAAGGTCAGTGGTTCTTCCTAATGCCGCGGCCCTTTAATACAGTTTCTGTGGGTCGTGACAGGGTTCCCACAGGTTGAGAACCACTGGCATAGGTGGATATAAAGATCAAGAAACTTTCTTTCCTCCTAAGTTTGCATTGCATGTCTTAGTATCAGGAAGCACAATAAAACATGTTTAAGTGACACTCAGACCAGTGTTTCATACCATAATATAATTAGAAAGCCCATTAGTGTGCATTAACCTTTTTAATTTTCTTAGTGCCTTATCAGATTCAAACTGAAACTCTGCCTCGCCGACTAAATCACGTTCACTAACGTCTTGATTAATTGCATTTCTGGTGAGCCTTGTCATAGTATCATCTAAAACTACAAGTCAGCAGTAGGCGTGAGGGCCTGCCCTGTCTCCAAAAGCAGAGATACTTTTCCTAAAGACCTTTGACAACAACGATCATTACCTTCTTTGGCAAACTCATATCAGAATACCATTTGGAATATTTTATTACCTCATGTAAAAAAAAAAAAGTGTAAGCTATTTTATCTGAATGAGGAAGGGGGGATCCCAATGCAAATCTATGGTTCTCAATCCTAGGCAGACTTTAGAGTGACCAGGGCAGGGAGTTAATAGTATAGACTCCCATCCCCACGCCACATATTTTGGTCTAGGAAGGGGCCCAGACATGGACTAATTTCAAGCATTTGTCATGTACAATTAAAGCCAGACATAAGAACATCTGACATAATTATCTGCGTGTTTACCAACTTGCCCCTGGCAGTATAGTCAAATATAAAGATTTTTTTTTTTTTTTAACGGGAGAGAGGGTGGGCTGCTCCAGACTCCTGCTTCCAATTTCCCTCCTCCTTGGCACAATGCCTTGCAGCTCAGCACCCACTTTTAAGTCCAAAGTGGTCCTGGTTCCAGCCCACACTTTCTTCGGGGTTGTTTGACAACTGAACCCTTCACAGACTTCATAATAAGTACCCACAAAATGGTTTAGGTATAAGAAAAAATAATTTCACCTTATCTTCCCTGCCTTTGCCCAATATCACACTATTGTGTAGGGATTTCTCTAAGCAATATGGTTACATTTATTTATCAGTGATTTGCAACAAAAATGCTTCATGTCTTGGTTTTTTATGTCCTGGCTACTTTAAATATGTCCCTTCCCTCCAACCCCCACCCTCAAGCTCTTGGACTTCGAAAAGAAGAAAGTATATACTCTCAAAGTGGAAGCCTCCAATCCTCACGTTGAGCCACGATTTCTCTACCTGGGACCATTCAAAGATTCAGCCACGGTCAGAATTGTGGTGGAGGACGTGGATGAGCCCCCTGTCTTCAGCAAACTGGCCTATGTCCTACAAATAAGGGAGGATGCTCAGATCAACACCACCATAGGCTCAGTCACAGCCCAAGATCCAGATGCCTCCAGGAATCCCATCAAGTAAGCACAGTTCTGCCCCATGTCTCTTTCAGGAGCCTCAATCTATATCCGATGATCTGGCTGCACGTTAGAAAAGATGAACCCCTTTTTTTCCAATTAGAAAGTTGTGTTTTCATGAAAGTGTTAGCTTTCACTGCTCCCTTCATGAATGTTATTTTGGCAGCAATCCAGTAGTCCTTGGGTATCCTTGAGGGATTGTTTCCAGCACCCCCTTCAACACCCAAATTTACAGATGCTGAAGTCCCTTATATAAAATGGGGTAGTGTCTGCGTAGCACCCAGGCATCCTCCCCTGTCCTTTCCCTCCAGAGTACTTCGAATGCCTAATACAATGTAAGTAATATGTAAATAGTTCTTATCCTGATTTTTAAATTTGTTTTATTTATTACCATATTGGGATTTCTGTTGTTTTCTTTATTGATTTATTTTTAAAATATTTTCAATTTGCAGTCCATGAGTACAGAACTCATGGATACAGACAACTGACTTGCTTAAAACTAAAATATACACAATTTGAAGGGGGGGAAAATGAGCAATAAAGAGTTCCTTATGGGCTTACATAGAAATAGTATAAGGTGAGGTAGCTGAATGGCCTGGAACTTTTTTTAAGGTTTAATATATTTTTAAGCTTGAGACTTGTCAAAGAGTATAGAAAAAGTATCATGATTTTTAACAACCAGGTGCTACAGGGCAAGAGAGACTTTTCCAGTGTGGATGAACCTATTGTGTAATACACACTTAGAGGTGGAATTATGCTCCATTTGGATGCATGATTTTTCCTCTTAAAGATATAAACAAGAACTATTTCCTAATATATGTCTGTGAAATCCTGGGGAAATTAACAAAGCAGAATCCAAATTTATGCGGTGTAAGCAAGCCCTGTTTCCCCTGTACTCTCCTTACACCTGAGCACTAAATCATGATGGAGGGAGGCCTTCTGGCTCCTGCAAGACCCCCAATGATTCTTTATTTTAGAACCTGGTCAGGAAAATGCTGGAGTCAGCCAACCTTCAGCCTTCAGCCAGTAGCTTAGTTGACTATTATAAGAAAAATCCTAAAACACAATATCATTGTGTAAATGATTTCCCATAAATGAAGTAAACAGATTAAAAATCTCTGGAATTCACAAACAGAATCTGATCAGGATACCAGCCAAGTGCCAGGAATATTTAGGCACTAAGGAATACAGTCCTGATCTCATGTAGCTTACATTCTTTTTTCTTTTCTTTTTGAGACAGAGTCTCACTCTGTCACCCAGGCTAGAGTGCCATGGCGTCAGCCAGCTCACAGTAACCTCAAGCTCCTAGGCAAAAGTGATCCTCTTGCCTCAGCCTCCCAACTAGCTGGGAATACAGGCATGCACCACCACAGTACCCAGTTAATTTTTCCATTTTAGTGGAGAAGTGGTCTCGCTCCTACTCAGGCTGGTCTCTAACTCCTGAGCTCAAGGGATCCTCACACCTAGGCCTCCCACAGTGCTAGGATTACAGGCACGAGCCACTGCATCTGCCTGCAGCTTACATTCTAATTGGGCAGACAGAAATAAACAAGTAATAAATATGCAATATATCAGGTGAAAATAAATTGGAAGCAGGAAAGTAAAGCCGAGTAAGGAAATGAGGAGTGCCTCGGGTGCTATTTCAGATAACGTGGTCAGGTTTGGCCTGCTTGGTAGGGAATCATTTGAGTAAAGACTTAACTGAAATTAAAAGGTGAACCATGCTGATACCTGGGGGAAGACCATTTCAAGAAGAGAAAAAAGAAAGAGTTGGGTCTGATATCAAAGCTGGCTTAGCATGTTAAAAGAGCAGCAAGGACGCCTGCAGAGCTGGCAGAGAGCAAGGGAGGGCGGAGAGGTCAGGTACGAGGCCACGGGGAGGTCTGGTAAGTGGTGGTGAACGTGGAAGATCCTGTAGGGCTTTGAAGTCTGTGGCAAAGATTGGATTGTATTCAGATGGAGATGAGAAGCCACTGGAAAGTTCTGAGTAGAAGAGTTACTTAATCTAAAACTACATTTTTGAAAGATCACACTGGCTGCTGCGTGAAGAATATTATTGCAGACAAAAGATGCAGAGGCTCTGAGCAATCACGGTCTAACTCTTCAGTCCTTGAGCCCTTTGTTCAAATGAAACCTTATGACAAGACCCACATCTAAAGAGAACAAAATAAAATGCCTAAATTACGTTTAGGAAATAATTTTAAATCTCTGGGCAAATAAACTCTTGTTTTATCTTTCTGGTGAAATATCTATAAGACACCTTGAGTGGGGCTCTAGTCAGAGAGTAGCCCCCACAGGAGCTTATGGATCAAGTGTTTCTCAGATGTATTTAATATTAGTAATGAGGAAAGAGAATGAAGGCTTTCACTTACAGAGCACAAATAAAGTAAGTACTTTCACAACTATTCTGTTCCTTGGAGTTTGTTCTAACCGTATAAAGAAAGAACTCTTAGTGACTCAGTGTCAAGCTCAGTTTGAAAGTATTCATGTTAGGCTCAGCGCCTATGGCTCAACGGGCTAAGGCGCCAGCCACCTATACCTGAGGTGGCGGGTTCGAATCCAGCCCCCGGGCCCCGCCAAACAACAATGACGGCTGCAACCAAAAAAGGGCCGGGCGTTGTGGCGGGTGCCTGTAGTCCCAGCTACTTGGGAGGCAGAGGCAGGAGACTCACTTGAGCCCAGGAGTTGGAAGTTGCTGTGAGCTGTGATGCCATAGCACTCTGTCCAGGGTGACAGCTTGAGGCTCTGTCTCAAAAAAAAAAAAAAAAAGAAAGTATTCATGTTAGTTTGAAAACATGAGCTTTGGTTACTTCTTTGATACATCAACATATTTGTAATTGAAAGAGATAATGTCTTCTGAAATTTTAGGCTATATTTCTATGTCTATATTAATTTTTAATACCAAATGCCCTTTTTGCCTACTGCAGTATTTTCTGTTTTAGGAAAGAAAGTAGTTAGCTTGTCAGACTGGATTTGTTGTCAACTAATTTTGAAGGTTTTTGCTGCCAGCTATTCCTCGGCACATAATGGATTTAATACATAGATATAGATTTAAGGCTAGAAATACACATATTGCATATTGTGCATATTACACAAAAGCATATTCCAGCATCCTTTTGTATGATAAAATTTATTCTCATATTAGAAAAGTACATCTGTACATAGTTTTGGGATATTAAGCAACTAAGTGTTAGACAATGTGTTAGATGCAAAATTAACACTAGAGAATTCTTCCTCCGAACATTTATCATTATGCAGACACAAACCTTTAATTTTTTAATTACATAAAATAATTTTCTCCCAATAACTTAACTACAAATTCCCTTTGATTTCATGAAATAATCTTCTATCCCTATAAATACACATTATGAAAAATTTACATGTAAACACAACTTCTCTCCTGACCCATAAATCTTCCTGATTTAGGATACATTAGAAGACAAATTATTTAATCACAGAATGCAATATAGTCCTGGAGTGGGTGGGGGAGGAATAAGAGCTACCTCACAGAATGATCTGCTATAATTCTAATTGGATTGATTACTTTGATTCTTATTGGTGCTGATTACAATTAATGTGGCTGAATCGTAACTAACCTTGCTATAAATTGAAATTACTTTGGAAAGATAAACAACAAACAAGTAAGGCTTTGTGTGCAAGTATCTTTCCTAAACAACATAGGCATGCTGGGTTTTCTATTCCTTCTTAAATCTCCTAATAAAAGGAAAAAAATAATACACAATTTTCGTATTTCCTAAATAGTTACTTTCTCTTTAAAGTAGGAAGCTACCTTCAACTAAAACTTCTCATCTCTTACCCTTTATCTCAAGGCTTGATGAGAAAATACTTGTAGAACTTAAAACTATAACAGGTGGAAAAGAGACAAAGAACAAAAACAGATTTACTGTATATAACTGTAACTGCTTATAAGGGCAAGAAGAAGTACATCTTACGCTTGGCATGTTTTGTGAGAAAAAAATGCTTATAGATGATTATTAAATTTCTTACAGAGTTTATGAATATTGAGATTACCTTTCTGGTAATTAACTAAGGGCTATAAATATTTATCATTCTCAAATTAAAAATAAAAAGTGATCAAGTAAATTCAGTGCTGTTCCCTAAATTCTTAATAAATGTTGTTTCATGATATAAGTGGCAAAAACATAACTATTTCATCTGTTTCAAGCTTTTTGATAATAAAAACATTACTTATATGCATTGAATCAGAAATTCCAACCCAATTTGATATAAATGCTCATTGCAAACTTCATTTATTCTCTTTAAAGTCAACTTGTCTAATTTCTCAGAATATTTTGTCTAATGTTAAGTTGTAATTATTCCAATATACACTACAGGTAGGAAAAAAACACCATGTCACAGATGTTCTGGAAATAGTTTTCTGATGTGAAAATAGCAAATACAAAGAAAGCTCTCTTCACTTACAGGTATTCGGTTGATCGCCACACAGATATGGATCGGATATTCAACATTGATTCTGGAAATGGTTCAATTTTTACATCAAAACTTCTTGACCGAGAAACACTGCTGTGGCACAACATTACCGTGATAGCAACAGAGATCAGTAAGTCCAACCTAACACCACGGTGTCCCAGATGACGGAGTGGGTCCCAGGCAAGGATGGTGGAGCCCAGCTGACATTAGCCACCAGGCAGCAACGGGCCACTTGGTACAGATTGAGGGAAAGAACCCTGGAACTATTTGCAGTCATGTTTCTTCCAGACAGGTGTTGGTTCTTTCATAAATGAGGACGCAATCGTAGAAGTTCTGCAGTTTGAAAACAATAAAATGGGAACGCATCTTTCAATTTAGATTAAATTGGTCATTGCTGGGTTTGATTACCAAAAAATCTTACAAATTAGAACACTGCAGAAATGGCTTAAAAATGGGCTCTCAAACAATGTGTGTGGGGCCAGAGGATGAGACGGGTCAATTATGTTCTAAAATGTAGGCATTGGGCTCGGTGCCCGTAGTGCAGTAGTTATGGCACCAGCCATATGCACTGAGCTTGGAGGGTTCAAACTCAGCCGGGGCCTGCTAATCAACAATGACAACTGCAGCAACAACAACAAAAGTAGCCAGGCATTGTGGTGGGCACCTATAGTCCCAGCTACTTGGGAGGCTGAGGCAAGAGAATGACTTAAGCCCAAGGGTTTGAGGTTGCCATGAGCTGTGATACCACAGCACTATACTGAGGGTGACATAGTAAGGCTCTGGCTCAAAAAAAATAAAATAGGGGGCAGCACCTGTGGCTCAAAAGAGTAGAGCACCAGCCCCATATGCTGGAGGTGGTGGGTTCAAACTCAGCCCCGGCCAAAAACTGCAAAATAAATAAAAAGAAAAAGAAAAAAATAAAAAATAAAATGTAGGCATTGTTTAGAAATCTTTTAGATATTAATTCTCTAACTTTCTACAGAATTTCTAGCTAAAAATCTTTATAGAATTACAATATTCAAATTCTTACTTATCCTTTGTGTATCAACCACCAAGTAATCAATAACATGTTTAGAATGAATTTTATGGTGGTCCCCATGAAATTTAAGGCAAAGAAAACAGTGCCAAAAGAATGCTTCAAATAAAATGATTATACACAATGAAAGTTAATATGTAGTGTAAACACAATATGTAGACTGAAGTACATAAAAAGAAAATGATCCTTAAAATAGTGTTTTAATGTTTAAAAATCATAGCTCAATTTTAGTTCTTGTTTTTGATTTTAAGAGTTCTAAACATTTTAGCTCAGTTGGGTATCTAGTGTGAAATATTCCTTCTCAGATGGTTTACTACAGCTGTATTTTTTATCAACATAATTCATGAGATTTGAAGTGTTGAAGGATATTGGATAGAATAATAAATAAATAATACAAGCAAAATGAAGCATTGCTTTTTCATAGTGATAAGGATATTCATTAGAAATTTATTAGGTAGGAATCTGCTCTTCAGAATTTATGTCAAGATTTCTGTTAAGATTTATATTAATTTATGTTAATGGATTGATTTAGATGCCAATGACAGAACACCAATAAAGATTTAAAATTACAAAATTATTTCCCACGGAAAAGGAATACTATTTATATCATGACGAAATTTTATTTTTTTTTACTGAGCAGTGATTCCTAAGTATTTTAAACCTTGTGCCTAAAAAAATTCTCTCTCTTTTTTTTATTATTAAATCATAGCTGTGTACATTAGTGCAGTCAAGGGGTACAATGTGTTGGTTTTATATACAATCTGAACTATTTTCATCAAACTGATTAACATAGCCTTCATGGCATTTTCTTAGTTATTGTATGAAGACATTTGTATTCTGCATTTAGTAAGTTTCACCTGTACCCTTCTACGATGCACCATAGGTGTGGCCCCACCAATTACCCTCCCTCCACCCCGTCCTCGCTCATCCCCTCATTGGGCTATAGTTGGGTTATAGCCTTCATATGAAACCTATAAATTAGTTTCATAGTAGGGCTGAGTACATTGGATACTTTTTCTGCCATTCTTGAGATACTTTGCTAAGAAGAATATGTTCCAGTTCCATCTATGTAAACATGAAAGAGGTAAAGTCTCCATCTTTCTTTAGACTGTGTAATATTCCATGGTATACATGTATCACAATTTATTAGCCTATTCATGGGGCAATGGGCACTTGGGCTTCTTCTATGACTTAGCAATTATGAATTGGGCTGCAATGAACATTCTGGTACAGATGTCTTTGTTATAATGTGATTTTTTTATCTTCTGGGTATATACCTAGTAAACGAATTACAAGATCGAATGGCAGGTCTATTTTTAGATCTCTAAGTATTCTCCAAACATCCTTCCAAAAGGAACGTATTAGTGTGCATTCTCACCAGCAGTGTAGAAGTGTTCCCTTTTCTCCACATACACACCTGCATCTCTGGTTTTGGGATTTCATTATGTGGGCTAATCTTACTAGAGTTAGGTGACATCTCAAAGTAGTTTTGATTTGCATTTCTCTGATGATTAAGGATAGTGAGCATGTTTTCAACTGTCTGTAGGCCGTGCACCTGTCTTCTGTAGAGAAGTTTCTCTTCAAGTCCTTTGTCTACCCTGAGATGGGATCACTTGTTCTTTTCTTGGTAATACATTTGAGTTCTCTGTGGATGCTGGTTATTAAACCTTTGTCAGAGGCATAACCTGCAAATATTTCCCCCCCATTCTGAGGGTTGTCTCTTTGCTATACTTACTATGTTCTTGGCTGTGCAGAAGCTTTTTAGTTTGATCAAGTCCCAGTAGTGTATTTTTGATACTGCTTCAATTGCCTGGGGAGTCCTCCTCATAGAATATTCACCCAAGCCGATTCATTCAAGAGTTTTCCCTGTACTTTCTTCTAGAATTATTATAGTTTCGTGTCTTAAGTTTAAATCTTTTATCCAATGAGAGTCTATCTTAGTTAATGGTGAGAGGTTTGAGTCCAGTTTCAGTCTTCTATAGGTCACTAGCCAGTTCACCCAGCACCATTTGTTAAATAGGGAGTCTTTTCCCCACTGAATGTTTTTAATTGGCTTGTCAAAGATCAAATAATGGTAAGTAGCTGGATTCATCTCTTGGTTCTCTATCCTGTTCCAAACATCTACCTCATGGTTTTTATGCCAGTACCATGCTGTTTTGATCACTATCGATTTATAGTACAGTCTCAGGTCTGGTAGCGTGATTCCTCCTGCTTTGTTTTTGTTTCTGAGTAATGTATTGGCTATTTGAGGTTTTTTCTGATTCCATATAAAACGAAGCATTATTTTTTCAAGATCTTTAAAATATGACAATGGAGCTCTAATAGGAACTACATTAAAATTATATATTGTTTTGTGTAGTATAGACCTTTTAACAATGTTGATTCTTCCCAGCCATGAGCATGATATGTTTTTCCATTTGTTGACATTTTCAGCTATTTCTTTTCTTAAAGTTTTATAGTTCTCTTTATAGAGATCTTTCACGTCCTTTGTTAGGTAAACTCCCAAATATTTCATCTACTTTGGCACTACTATGAAAGGAATTGAGTCCTTGACCGTTTTTTCGGCTTGGCTATTGTTGGTGTATATAAAGGCTAGATTTATGGGTGTTGATTTTGTAGCCTGAGACATTGCTGTATTCCTTAATCACTTCTAAAAGTTTTGTAGTAGAATCCCTGGTGTTTTCCAGATATACAAACAGATCATATGCGAAGAGTTAAAGTTTGATCTCTTCTGACCCTATGTGGATACCCTTGATCGCCGTTTCTTCCCTAAGTGCAATGGCTAAAACTTCCATTACAATGTTGAAGAGCAGAGGAGATAATGGGCAAGCTTGCCTGGTTCCTTATCTAAGTGGAAATGATTTCAAATTAACTTCATTCAATACAATATTGCCTGTGGATTTGCTATAGATCGCTCCTATTAGTTTAAGAAATGTCCCTTCTATACCAGTTT
Source organism: Arctocebus calabarensis (assembly GCA_963573935.1). Classification (NCBI taxonomy): domain Eukaryota; kingdom Metazoa; phylum Chordata; class Mammalia; order Primates; family Lorisidae; genus Arctocebus; species Arctocebus calabarensis. The sequence continues at coordinate 408 of CAUYON010188797.1, read as the reverse complement.
TTTTAAGTGTTCTGATCATAAAGGGATGCTGGATATTGTCAAAAGTTTTTTCTGCATCAATTGATAGAATCATATGGTCTTCATTTTTTAATTTGTTTATGTGCTGAATTACATTTATAGATTAATGTATATTGAACCAGCCTCGAGACCCTAGGATAAAGCCCACTTGGTCATTTATTTGATGTGTTGTTGGATTCTGTTTGTTAGGATCTTGTTGAATATTTTTGCATCAATATTCATTAGAGATATTGATCTATAATTTTCTTTTCTTGTTGGGTCTTTCCCTGGTTTAGGGATCAAGGTGATGATTGCTTCACAGAATGTGTTGGGTAGTATTCCTTCTTTTTCCATAGTTTGGAAAAGATTTAGTAATATAGGTACTAGTTCTTCTATAAAGGTTTGGTAGAA